>CAOJCR013574886.1:0-12188 GCA_948330485.1 Euphorbia neoarborescens | reverse complement strand
CAGAGATCGGGTTCGGATAAGACATTTACTCATCCTCTTTCAAAAGACGTTTAAGAAATCGACAACATTTGAAAGCAAAGTATTTTTTATTTAAAAACCACCTAAATTTATTTTAGTTTGAGTTTAATATGAACGGGCACACAAAAACGGTAGATAAAGCAGTAAAATATACATATCATTACAAATCATGCATTGATATATATAATTGAAACTTTAATTAAAACACATTGCACAACATCATGCTTGAAATGGACATGTATTAAGAATGGGGAGAAATGATAGCTCTAAGGTCATCTATATAGGGGGTCACTTAATCTAACTCAGTTAGTCAGACCAAATGGTTTGGGCCAAAAGATAGTATTGTGACTGCCCGAAAAAAATATTTTTGTCATTTTTGGATGGGCGTTGAGGTGATAGTTATTCCAAAATACATTTGGCTTAATTTTATTCTGTGAACATTCAGATTTTGTGAGTCAAATATCCATGAATTGCTTCCCTTTATTGAATGGTGTTAGCGGCTCTAAACCCGGCTTTTCGATACGGTTTTCTAGATGCAAAACGTGTATAATACAAAAATTAAATCTAGGTCCACACATATAAATATATTACGTGTTCGTAAACCAACAAACATTGATTTTAAGCATCAAGTAGATAGAACATACAAATAAAAAAAATGCATGATCCTTGGGTCTTTATCCAAAATCTTTCGAGAAAAACGTCATTTATTCAAGCAAAAACAGAAAATGGAATCACTCTTGAAAGGAAAAAATTATGGGGACCATTATAGGTCCACAACACGGCATGTTATAGGTAAAACACGACGAGATCTGGATACATTTTTGGTTTGGAGTTTTAGTGACAAAACACGCTGGTGTGTTCTGGAAACACGGTGTGTTTGCTACTGAAACTTGACGAGTTGTCTGAAACTCGATGTGTTTCAAGAAGTGGTCTTGGGTATGAGTTGCAGTGGTAAAACACGCCGATATGTTCCTAGAACACGACGTGTTTTGTCACTGGAACTCGGTGTGCTACGCAAAACTCGACGTGTTTTGGGTCTGATTTTCAATTTTGAGTTTAAGTGGCAAAACATGTCTGCTTTTCTAGGAACATGGCATGTTTTGCACTGAAACTTGGTGTGTTGTCCTAAAACACGACGAATTATAGTCTATTTCTATTTAAAGACTTTGTTTGGGAACACGAAACTATTTCGGGATGTCTGGGATTTCAATTTTAATCATTTTTATGAGTCAAAACATGATTTTAATATCAAAAATTTATATTTTTTATGTCCAAAAATTAAACACACTCAAGTTAGTCCAATTTTGTCCATTTTAGTGTGAGTTTGTCTGTTTTAAGTCCATTTTTAGTATGGTCTCAGCCAATAAGTACTCCACACTAGCAAAGGAATATAAATATTAGTCCAAAGGGGGATTTTTAGTTATTTCTCGTCTGTTTTCCCAAAGCATTTTCCTTTCCCAACCAAAGTTCTAATTTTTGGTTTATTATCACATTTTACATATTAAAGTGTGAAACTATCTTACAAGCGTGCAAAACAGAAAATAAACAACATAAAAATTGGAGTTTAGGGCTCAAGATTACCTAAATGTTGTGTATTCCACAAGTTGTGAGTAGAGAATCAGAAGTCCACTCTATTTGTCTCCGTCAAAGGACCAAACACCCAAACCAATCGTGTTTTCTCTGAGTTGATATAAATGACCACAACTCTCAAAGTAAGAGGATTTATTGCTTAAATCTCTTACTTTTGGAGTTTATTTAAGTAGTTTATAAATTGATTATAGAAGAACTTTTGTTTTGGGTGTTTGTGTTTGCAAAACAAAGAGGAAGAAGAAGATAGGAACTCCTTAAGATAGAAGGAAAAGATTGAGAAGGAGAGTCAAGAAAGAGACAAGGAAGAAAAAGATGATGATGAAAGGAAAATGGCGAAGAAGAAAGTTAGAAGCTTGAAGGTTGAAGATAAGAATGGAGGAAACTTGAGGATGAAGTTGATGAGTATAAGAGAGTGAGAAAGTTAGAAGAAGCAGATTTTTAGTCCAATTTTCTACTAGAAAAATTATGGATTCCTTGCCAATCCCATTTGGATTTGTTTCATGGACCAAAGACCATGTGGTCTCTTTAAATGTGATAGCATTTTGAATCAACCTTCTCTTTGTTTCTTTCCTTTTCCATGCAACTAAGTAGCATCAATTAATGAGTCAAAGAAAATTTTATCTTCTTATTTTTTTTATTTCTCATTTGTGATTTTTAGTCTAAAAATCAGATTTCAATTTTCATTTTTAATGTCACAAAATGAGTGTTTATTTGGACATATGGGCTTTGCATGTAAATGTGTGGGCATAAGGAATGGGCTTGGGCCCAATTAGGCCTTAGGCCCACACACATATGTGCATGTTTGGCTTGTTCAAATCATTTAATAAACAGTTGATTTGGGTCTTTACGATGCAAATATCAGAGTCCTCGATTTTCTCTTAACTAACTTGAGTGAATACAAAAGCATAAAAAGTATCAACGAATGCCGGTTTATCATCGCCATAGGATAAAATTCCTGTGCTCATAGTTTCCCCTTATGTGACTGGATTCATGGTTTGAACACAAGAACACGACACTGAGCATGGGGAATACTTACTTGAAAGTCTAGTTGTCTAGGCTTGATCCACTATGGAAAAATTTTGGAGACTTAGATCTGCTTCGGCGCTGATTGCCCTAATCATGTAGTAGTTTAAACGTGGTTGTTGTGACCCCAGAGGTGTACTAATGCATGGATTATTCGAATTCTTTGGCCTTGCATAAGTGAGGGATTCTCGAAGGTGTGGTGGTTCATTGGAATATAAGTCTTGGTGGAAGTTTGCCCCTAGACTTATCTTTTATATAAACATGTATGCGGTGGTATGGCATGATGAGATACTTTTATCACTTCATCGAATATTTTAGAAACAAAAATTTTTTTCCCTTCGATTAATGATGAAAGTGTGATGTAAAATGTATGAAGATGGTACAAACAAGTGATGTTTTTGTCACCCGATAGATAATTTTGGAAACAAAAATTTTTGCCCCTTCGATAGATGATAAAAAATGATGCGTAGTGTTTGTGTGATGCGTATTGTGAGTAAGTATTCTAATGCATGTATGAATTTATTGTTTGACACTTGTCTTTCTCGATTTGTGGTGCGACTATACAGCTTGAGGTGTCTTGACATTAAGTCGAGGCTTCAATGTGCGAAATTTAATGTTAGGCCGATGCATTGAGATTACTCGAGTTGAATTTTGATTTTAGTGATATAATTTGCTTGCTCTATTTTGGAGTTCTATGTGAACCATGCCAACCTTTGCCCCAGTCGCCCTTTTTGGGTTTGAACTGGGGTTTTTTTAACCGCCCCGAGGGTTTTTCAGCTTAGTGGTATTTCTTTCATTCTTGAGCAAAATCTGGACACTCATGTGAAAAGATGTGTAGCAACATAAGTTTTGACCTAACGATCGTATTCAAAGGCTTTTAATGCAATCTTAAGTGTATGGTCATTTCGAAATGCTTCACATGTATTCATTATGGAAATCAGATAATGTTTTAAGTACAAATGCACTTCATTGATGAAATTAATATGAACTTTTAAGTAACATGAAAAGTTACATGTCATGCCAACTTATCCCTTGACGTGCAACGTCCTTTTCAGTTTTCAACTTCACTCGCTCGTCCAACTTTTGCCTAAGTCTTCCCGAGTGGTTTTCAACTTAGCCGATTTTCTAGTTTTATTTCTCTCTTTTTTTTATATACATAATGTTTCAAGTGGTCCTGGTTGACAGGGGAGGCAAACTCATTGCCGTCTAAGTCAGTGAGCTTTACTCTGCCTTTTGATAACACCTTTTTGACCAAGAAAGGTCCCTCCTAGTTTGGTTTGAACTTTCCACGTGCATCCTTATGGACTTGTCAGAGCTGTTTCAACACCAGGTCGTCGGGCTTCAATGGACGACTAAGATGCTTCACCCTTTTCCCATAATCCCTAGTCATTCTCTGCTGGTACATCTGAAGGTGATCTAGTGCCTTGATTCGAGCCTTATCGACTTGGTTCAGCTGTTCATACCTGGATCGTACCCACTCTGTTTTGGTTAGTTCTGTTTCCAGTACAACTCCAGCAATATGATCTACATTTCAATGGGAAGGACTGCCTCTATTCCATAAACCAGACTGTATGGGGTTACCTCAGTTGGCGTTCTAACTCCTGTTTGGTATCTCTACAGGGCTAAGGGTAGTTTGTCTGCCCAATCCCGATAAGTGGACACATTTTTGCTCAAGATGTTCTTAAGAGTCTTGTTAGGAGCTTTCACAGCTCCATTTGCATGAGGTCTCTAAGGTGAGGATCTGTGATGTTCAATTCCATGTTCTGCCAATGATTACATGGTTCCCCCTTGGAATTGTACTCTATTATCAGTTACTATATGGTGCGGTACTCCATATATGGCAAAGATCTCCCTCTCAATAGACTTAGCCATTAATTTAGTAGTGATATTGGAATAAGATTTGGGCTTGGCCCATTTTGAGAAGTAATCAACTGCGACAATTATGAACTTATACCCTTTCGAAGCTGGAGGGTAGATCTCCCCGATGATGTATATTCCCCAAGATTAGAAGGGCCAGGGCGTAGCAAGGTTCTGAAGTTCCATTGGTGGCAAGTGTTGTAGAATTCTATGAATCTGACATTCGTGACATTTCAGCACCTCCCGAATGCAGTCTTGTAGAATGGTTAGCTAGAAATACCCCTGCCTCATAATCTTTTTGGCTAGGGTCACTCCGTTCATGTGTGACCTACATTGTCCCGAATGTAACTGTTGCATAACAACCTTAGCCTCTATTTCTGTTAAGCACCTGAGTAAGATACCTTCTGATGTGTGCTTGAATAGTTCCCCCTGAACAATTTGAACTGAGCCACTAGCTTCTATAGTGTGGTTTTTTATAAACTGGTGGCATTCTCAGGGTATTCTCCCTTTTCCAAGAGCTGTTAAATATCAAAGTACTAAGGCTTTTCGTCAACTGTCGACACTAAGACTGACACTTCTTCAAAATATGGCTTCCCAGATGTTTCCAAAATTAGTAGCCTCATTGGATTGGTGATCAAGCCTTCCCACCTAAAGGATATGGTTGCAAGGGCATCCACCATTTGATTCTCATCTCGTGGCACATGTCGGAACTCACATTCTCAAATCTGAGGATCCTTTTGGATGTAATCTCTATATACGACAGAAATGATTCTTCTCTTATGTCCCATTTGTCACAAATTTGCTTGATAACTAGCATTGAGTCCCCAATGATGATGACATCTGTGGCCTTCAAAGCGATCAGTGAGTCTATTCCAAATAGGCATACTTCGTATTCCGCCCCATTGTTGGTCACTTGGAATTCTAAGCGCTTGGAGAGGGGGATTACCTCTTTTTCAGGTGTGACGATAACAACCCTCAGACCTACTCTAAGTTTGTTAACAGCTCCATCGAAGTCCATTATCCACTGGCTATGTTCCACTGTTACAACTGCTAATTACTCATCAGAGAAATCCAAATTCTCAACATAATCAGATTCAATAGGCTACTGAGCTAGGAATTTTGCCACTGCCCTTCCTTTGATGACTTTCTTGGTGACATAGGTTACATCGAATTCTAATAATAACAACATCCATCTAGAAAGCTTTCCTGCTAATACTGGGGCATCTACCAGGTACTTTATCAGGTCTGTTTAACCACAACAATGATCTGGTATGACTGGAAGTAATGTCGTAGCTTCTTTATTAACCAGACCATAGTTACACAAGTCTTCTCTACCAGATTATATCGATATTCATAGTCTAGAAGCTTCTTGCTGAGATAGTAGATCAGGAATTTATGGTCTGGTTAATCTTGTAGACTATGAATATCGGTATAATCTGGTAGCTTCTTCGTTAACCAGACCATAGTAGATTGGGAATTGATTATATCTTCCTATCCCAGTATTACTGGCAATTACTGGAGTAGGAGGAGATCCACTGAAGTTACCCCCTTTTGTGTTGGAGGAAAAAGTCTTCTTGAACCCAGTCTATTGTAGTTTAGGAAGGATCTAGTAACATTCTACCTTCTTGGTCATTGTAAGAACACCAACATAGCTCTGGAATGTGAGATATTTCATCTCTGTTCTATACATTTCCAGACAGTCATCAATTAGTTTCACAATCAGTTTCTCCTTCTGCGGATTTACGATCATATTATTCAAAGTGTCGGTCCATCTTTGGTAATAGCTCTCAAAGCCTTCACTTGGCTTTTTTGTGAACGCTTCCAGATCCTCTAGCATGATTTTCTTCTCTACATTGTAGGCATAGAATTCAATAAACTCAGTAGCCAAACTCTTCCAATCATTTCTGACGTGTAGGGGCAGTGCGTTGTACCAGTTAACAACACCCCCTTCTAGAGTTGTTAGAAAGATGTATGCTATTTGGTTATGAGAAAGTCTAGCTATAGATAATACTATGACAATCTGATTCACGTGTGCAGTCGGTGATCCTTTGCCATTAAATGGCGGACACCTCGACATGAAGAATCCTTTTAGAAATCGTTCTATCCCACTGACCTTGAAATCCTCTGGTTCCACACATGGAGGTTTTTCTTTGTCCAACCTCTTCATCATCATGGCCATAAAATTTTCTATGCATTCATTTTGCTTCCTTAGCTACTCGGCTACCTCTTCTGGCATGCTAGAGACGACCCTTGTAGGAGGGTAGTATTCATCGTCATCTTTAACCACTATGGCCTTTCCAGCCCTTTTACCTCTACTAGATCCTTAAGTATTTATCGGTATATGTGTCTAACCCTCTTGTACTTGAGCTGCCATAGCAATGGCGATATGGCGTGCAATAACTTTAGTAAATTTATCAAAGTTCATGAAGCCAGCCATTTCCCTGGCTGATATTGCTCTCTCTTTTGCTTGTCCCTGATTTCCAGCCTGACCCCTATTATAAGACTGATTCCTGGTTCCATTCTATAGTTAACCCTGAGCCTGAACCCCATTTCTGGCCTGTGGCTGATTGACACTATCGTTGCTACCCCTGTCCTCTTCTTCTACCAGGTTTGCGTCAATAATATCCATTCTTATTTAGAGTATGCTGAAATCACAATAGACAACTGTTAGATGCACATTCCTCTTGGTGAGGTGAACCTGACTTACTAAGTGGATGGTATGAATGTGAGATGTAAGATGCATAATATATATACAAATGACATAGTACATATAGATTTGTTGTGAAGTTAATGATGTTTTACAATTTATTCATTTGACGAAATTGTATCTCTCTATAAAATGAAAAAATGTTATATTCAAAATGGAATGATGTCTATCCGTTTTGATGGAATGAAGTTTATACAATTTGATGGAATGGCGTCTATCCGTCTGTCAGAATGATGTCTATCCGAACGATGGCGTGATCTCTAGCTTTAAAATGGAATGATGTCTATGCGAGATAGCATGATGTCTAGCCAAATTTGCATGATTTCTAGTCTTAAAATGGAATGATATCTATCCAAGATGGCGTGATGTTTAGCGGAATTCGCGTGATGTCTAGCCTTAAAATGGAATGATGTCTATCCGAGATTTGTATGTACCTTAGCATGTAAGGCATTATGGTATTTGAATTACATGGCATATGGTATATGATGAATGACATGGTATTTCGATGCATGACATGTCATATGTTACATGGTGAATAACATGGAATTTTGATGAATGCCATGATATTTGGTGAATGGTATGGCATATGATGAATGAAATGGCATTATAGGAGTGACTTGGCATTCGATGAATGGCATTTGAAATGACATGGCATTGCTTTTGAATAAAGGAAGCATTTACATTTATTCATACAAGATAGACATATCGGAAATTGCTTTTCATAGATATAAACATATAGAGTATCTTGAGACACAATGAAATAAAGCTTCATCAAAACATATTCAAAAAGAGATATAGTGCTGACTTCCCAAACTTAAAAGTAAAACTTGGCCTCTCTTCGCGAGTCCGCAAGGCTTTAACTCCTTGAAGCCAAACCTAATATTCTTCACCAGGCACCAAAACTAACGGATTATGATCAATCTGTTGACAATACAAAGCGCTATCCCATCTTTCTATAAACATGTCACACCATGCTTCTGTATATTTAGCTTCTTCTGCTTGTGAAGCCAAGTCTGGAACCCGTTGTAGAAGCCCTCTTTGTCTATGCAGTCTCGATGGTGAGTAAAAAGTGAGCTTTATGAGACCCAAGCGTTTGATGTGTTGGTCCCATATGGAAACCCGGACCTCAGTTATCTTCCACCACGGACATATCCACCGGATATCTGAGTGGGAGACATTGGACAATTTATGGATTTAATCTTCCTTGCTTAGATAAAGTGTTCCCGGAGTCAGAAAGGCTCGTTCTTTGATTTGGGGAACTTGTATTTAGAGAAACGACATTTAGGTGGCGCAATTAAGGACATCTTTTCTACTAGCCAAATTTAGAGAATGGTTAGATGTGGGCTTATATGTATGTCGTCAATCTTGGAATATTTATTTAAGGAGATGAGGGACTCAGCCAGGATGAAGCCTATGGAAGAAGCCCCTTTAGCCATTTGAGGAATAATGGATGCTAGTCTAAAAGAGTAGGTACTGTATGGCAAACCCAACAGCCAGTGCATAATCATCATGCTTACCATATGTATCCAACTGGGGTATGTACGGGGAGTGGGGAACACCAATCCAATACTGCCATCAAGTCAAATCCTATGGTGGAAGAATCCCTGTAGGAAGTGAAAGGAAGATTTCACATTCTTCCTTAGGAAATGAAAAATCCTTCGCTACCATCCCTGTATGTCCATGTACAAACTCTGGCATAGCAAGGAGGGTCTTTCAGGAGCTAGGGACACTGATGATGGCACTGAATTCTTCAAACATTGGACATAATTCTTGGTTGCCAAATCTAAAAACATTATCTACTAGATCTCAAAATATGATGCAAGCCATTAACAAATCAGGTAAGAGTTGGATGTCAAAACATAGCTTAGCATCTCTCAACCCAAAGGTCTTAAACATTCCCAATCAATATTGAGGAGCAATTTGAGGAATGTCTAAAATTGTTGCTCGAAATTTTCCATGAACCCTATTGAAAGAACAAAAATTGCAAGTGAGTTTATTTTTAGACCCAGTGCAAGCATGGAAATACGTGTTATATATATCGATGTGGTAATAGTCATTAAGGAAGTTAATGATGCATGACATGTCATTATGTGATAATGCATGGCATGGCATTATGCGTTGACACATGGCACTGTGTCATGATGCATGGCATGGTATTATACATGGCATGGCATCACATGGTTGCGTGTGGTATGGCATTGTGTATTATTTATACATGGCATCCTATATGACATGGCATTGGGTGACGATGCATGTGGTGACATTACGAATTGTGAGTGGCATGGTGTGTAACCTAGCATACAGTGCTAGGAATGCATAATATAGCATAATGCATTGGTGTATGATATGGCATCATATATGACATGGCGTCGTGTGTCGATGATGCATGACATGGCATTGTGTGGGGACAATGGCATGGTATAGTGTGGTGATGTATAAGAATGGTATTACGTTTGCATATGACATGGTGTCTACATGGTGTGATATTAGGGATATGATACCTGATTTGAGTGAACCCTAATAGCAAGGTCATGATGATGATAGATGTCTGAACATGATGTATCCTTGTGGGAATATAAGAATGAGCATTATGTCATGAGAAACAAATAAAAGATGGCTGCATGCAAAATGTGGGTTAGCATGGCATACCATATACATGTGCTGATATGGAATGATCGGCTTGGATGCATGTAATTTGGAAAGCACAATCACAAGAAAGAGCAAACAACATGCGAAATGGAAGTTCCCAACCTTATTGCTCCGCGTGGTATAAAGTCTCTAACCATTCCTAGATGGGGGGTCTCCTTGTCATTAACGGGGAATGACAAGGGTTGAAACTAAATCCATTTTATTTCATGTTTTGGGAAACCTAATGGAAGTAGCTACGACTACTATATGTAGGAAAGTCAAGTCCGAGTAGCAAAGAAGGGTCCCATAGCAAAATATGCCATCTTTCTCTCCCCAAATAGGTTCGAACAAGAAGATTAAGGTACGAGGCTATTGGTGGATTCCCAATAGCTGCCCTTGGAACCGGAGAGGCACACAAGAGACACTTTTTTGAGAGAGTCGGGGTTGATATGGTGGTACTAGAGTAGTGAGTGCAATGGTATATCTACTGAATGTATATACATAAAAATAAAGAATCCATTTGAATCGATATGCAAATAAAAATACTTTGTTTAAAAATGTTTTCGATTTCTTGAATATCTTTTGAAAGAGTCTTTCAATGGCCTGTCAAAAATTCCTTTCAAAATTTTGAAGTTTGAAAACTTAAAGAAATGTCCCCAGTGGAGTCGCCACTGTGAGTGGACGACAATTTCATGAAAAAAAGGTGTTTGGAAAAACAATGATAATTCTTTTTGAATTAAATGAAAGGATGACAAAAGTAAAGAAAATGTTTCCTAAGCGGATGAAATAATTCTTTCCAAAACACCTTTCACCTTAAAAGTGATCCTAAGGTTTTTGAAAGAAGAACCTTTAAAATGAACACGCATGTGAATGCGGGCTTAGGAGTTTTGATGATAAAAAAGGGGTTTGAAAAAAAAAATGGTTTGAGAAAACCGAATAAATCTTTAAGCAATTAAGGTTTATTCCTTTAAGAACACTTTTCGCCTTAGAAGCGAGACGAAGTTTCCTTGGAGGAATCCCTTAATTAAAAACGTGTGTGAACACGGGCTTTTGGATTTTTACTTCGAAAAACCTAGTTTAAATATGAAAATGTTTTAAAAGAAATTCAAACTCGAATCTCTAAAAACAAAATTTGGAGTCGCCACCCGATTCCAAGCTCTATCGGGAATTAATTCAAGGTATTTCTCGGATCCTAAGCTCGAATCCAAAATCGTGATTCAGAGATTGGATTCAGACAAGGAATTCACTCATCCTCTTTCAAAAGACATTTAAGAAATCAACAACATTTGAAAGCATAGTATTTTTATTTGAAAACCACGTAAATTGATTTTAGTTTGAATTTAATATGAACGGGTACATAAAAAGGGTAAATAAAGCAGTAAAATATACACATCATTACAAACCATTCACACAAGCTATACTACGGGGTACATTTATTGAATTGGGATAGGGGATACATTCACACATGCATTGACATATATAATTGAAACATTAATTAAAACACAATGCACAACATCGTGCTTGAAATAGACATGTATTAAGATTGGGGAGAAACGATAGCTCGGGGTCATTTATTCAGGGGGCCGGTTATTCCAACTCAGTTAGTCAAACTAAACTTTTTGGGCCAAAAGATGGTCTCATGACTACCCAAAAAAACTTTTTTGTCATTTTCAGATGGGCATTGAGGTGATAGTTATTCCGAAATATGTTTGGCTCAATTTTAGTTTTCTATGAACATGCAAATTTCATTAGTCAAATATCTGGGAGTTGCTTCCCTTCATTGAATGGTGTTAGCGGCCCTAAACCCAGGCTTCTCGGTACGATTTTCTAGATGTAAAATGTGTACAACACAAAATTAAATCTATGTCCACACATATAAAATATTATGCATTTGTAAACCGGAACACATCAATTTTAAGCATTAAATAGATAGAATGCACAAATAAATAAAATGCATGATCCTAGGTCTTTATCTAAAATATTTGGAGAAAAACGTCATTTATCCGAGCAAAAACCAAAAATGTGATCTCTCTTGAAAGGCCAAAATTATGGGGCCTATTATAGGTCCAGAACACGGCATGTTATGGGCAAAACACGATGAGTTCTGGACACATTTTTGGTTTGGAGTTTCAGGGACAAAATACGCGGGTGTATTCTGGGAACACGACGTGTCTGCCACTGAAACTCGGTGTGTAATACCCCGCATATTTAATAATTTTTTTTATTTTTCATCTAAAATAATTTAATTTTTATTTAATTTAATTTAATAGCATTTAATTTTAAACTTATTTCAAATTATTTTAATTGAATAACCTATTCTTTATTTGAATTAAATTTATTTGATTGCATTATTGTTTATGTGTAT
>CAOJCR013567109.1:0-10880 GCA_948330485.1 Euphorbia neoarborescens | reverse complement strand
CAGCTGTCATCTGTAATAAAAAAAATGTCATTCAGTTATGAATTTAAGAGCATTTCAACAGTATCAGACGTATTATCATCTAAAAACTTCATCAAATTAAAAGAAATAACTGAAAGACATTATTACTTTTGCAGTGCAATGTGCAAGATCATGAGTAGAACTTGTAAGTGGCAAGAACGTGATAAAACATGTTTAAACCAGATTGTTTTGCCAGGTTTTCCCAGAGACGAATATTGCATAGTTGCTTCAGGTCTTTCTGATGCATTTTTGTAGTTTCCATTAAGGTCATCGTTGAAAAGTTTCGGTTCAAGATTAAATTATATAGAGTTTTCCCAACTAAGGATTTGGTCATTCGGGGTTAAAAGAAAATTATTTCGTCATTTCGTGCTACCAGTTAGTTTATCTAGCAAATACTGCAAGCTCAAACATTAATCAAGCACAATATGTATATATGCACGAAGAAGCACTAACCTCCATTACGAACTGCCTTCAGCTGTAAGACTCCGTTGCCATGTGGTCCCGACACAGGAAATGTGCAAGATACAGAATGCCTTTTGTGAGATACTGCAAGAGATGCATTGTACCATGGACCTTTAACAATTGGTTCCCCTATTGCATCTTTGATAGCCTGATTCTTAATGGCTTTTTCCATGGCTTTGCTGGAAAAAATTTTAGGATACGGATACTCAGACCATATGAAAGAAAAATTGCTAGAAAAATAAAATGTGAACTAACTAAGCACTCTTCTACTATTCATTTAATTCACAAATCTTGAAGCTGCCATTCACCCAA
This sequence comes from Euphorbia neoarborescens, assembly GCA_948330485.1. Lineage (NCBI taxonomy): Eukaryota > Viridiplantae > Streptophyta > Magnoliopsida > Malpighiales > Euphorbiaceae > Euphorbia > Euphorbia neoarborescens. The sequence continues at coordinate 10,088 of CAOJCR013567109.1, read as the reverse complement.
ACAGTATTCTGCAGAAAATGAATCCGTCTTTTGTTCTTGTTTTATTCAAACAATAAAAAAAATTATTGACAGTATTCATATAAATGTTCCATGCCTAAAAACTATCACTTTATAGACATAAACAGTAGTTCAATTCACAATCCTTCAAGTGAAAAACTCAAGGAGAATGCAATAAACAGTCATAAATTGTTCATACATAACCAGAAGTTACTTGTCACAATATCAACTACACAGTGCACTGAATAAATAATACTGACTTTTTTTTTAGTGAACCGTCATTTTTAATTAAGGGTGTAATTTCTGGTCTCACTAGAGTCGAACCCTAGACCTCCCAATTGGGAGAGATTGCTGTAATAAGACTGACTTTATTCCTAGAGTATACAAAAGGGCTCGAGTTGAATACTACCCTGAGTTAATTTGCTGTTCTCACAGTGATGTTAATAAAACATCAGGAAAAAGAAATATTGGTTGCAGTCAGCACAATTAGCAGTTCTATGTCAAGATATTTTTCTTTTTGCAACTCCCTACAACTTTTCTTAGAAGGCTAGAATCCAAGCATAAACACCTCAAATCAGGGGGAATTAATGAATTTCAAATAGTAATCTGAAAATATACAAAATATATTACGAGAACTACATAAGTTAAGTATCCAACTACTATACATATTCGCACGTACGGAGATAGCAAGACACATCTGCATTTTTTATTCCCCGGTTTCATATTGGGGGTATTTTTTTTTTTAACAAAGAGAGAAAAACCATAGGAACTGAAGAAGAAACAGAGTTTAACAGAGGGAAGCAAGTGCCTGCTAGCCACTGCTATTATGCTTCAATTGAAAATTCCCAATTTCGTTATCCTAATCGGATAGGCCTATAAGTGAATCGTCATGTTTTTTACCCAAAACTACCATTAGATCATCCATTAGATTACTGTGTGCCTCAATTACATATACCCAAAACTACAATAAGATCATCCATTAGATTACTGTGTCTCTCTATTGCATATGCCCAAAACTACCATTAGATCATCCATATAGATTACTGTGTGCCTCGGTTCCATATACCCGCGAAGGCCATGAGCCTTATGTTCGATATCAGGCACTAACACTAATAATGAAGTACACAAGTTCATTTCAGGACCCAAAAAAAAAAAAAAAAAGCAAAAGTATTACGCAGAATGAGATAAACAAGAAACCTGCAACAACCGCAATAAATGGAGAGGTCATCAAGAGCACTCAAAGCTACGCCACCAGTAACAGTAATCAGCAAAAAAGAAATAGCTTTACGGCCGAATGCTTTACTCGTTTCTTCATCTACAGAGCTCAAGTTACTGAACAAAACCAATAAAAAAAAAAACTTCGAATCGCAATGGAAAAACTCAGAAAAATAGTTTGAATTATGATTTATCTAATAAAAACCAGATTAAAGTACTACCTGGAAAGTTGTGATGCTGGCGACCTCCTGAAAAGGGAAACTAGCCTTTTCCCTATCATCTCTCCGCTTTGTTAAATTTTGGAGAGAAGCTCCGGCGTCGAAACTGCGATATCCGATCCGTCGTCAAAATTGCCTGCAACCGACTTTGATTGAGTCTGGGTTTCTAGTATGGGCGCGGCCCCCTAAACATTAGAATGAGACCTTTGGCAAATGTGTTTTATTTAGCAAAATTTTGATAGTTTTTTAATTTAATATTTTTTATTTATAAAATATTATTTATTAAATTATATAACTAGCTATAACTTAGCGCACAATATCATTTTAGAAATAAATTTGAATAAAAAAATAAATTTATTAGAATTATATATTTTATGTTTTAAGCTATAAAATTATATAATTTTTAAAAAGCTAATCGTCATCTTTATCTTTAAAATATTATTACTCAAGCAACTCAGTCACTAAACTTTTAAAATTGATAAAAAAAAATCCTTAACGTATAAAAAATATATCATAATAATTATATTTAATTTTACACCATAAAAAATATGTTAATTTTCTTTATATATATATATAGTTTTACGTTAAATATAGATCATGATGTATTTTGTATGCTTTAAGAGCTTTTTTTTAAAGTTTAAAGACTAAATTACTTGAATAACAATATTTTAAGAGCAAAAATAATTATTAATTCATTCTTAAATTATTCAAAAATATTTTTATAGTTTTGTAATTGAAGGACGTGCATGATCGCACACAATAGAGAAAACGGATTAGATGACTCAATACTAAAATGGAAAGATAAAAGATTCAATATATTAAAAAAAAATTTGATCAAGTCCAGTTAAATTTATGGTACATTGCATATTTCAAACCAACTTTTATTTTAATCATCATAATATACTAAAATGACAAGGTGTGATAAAATCATCAATGAAAAATGAATCCATCAACAAATTGTAACACTGAAAATGATGGGAAATTATTTGCCAAAAAAAGTAGTGCTTAAAAATTGTGCAAAACTGGTGTTCAATATTAGCTATTTTACAACTCCAAAAAACATAATGTGCACTATCATTATATTTATAAACGTGCCATACATACAATGGTCCGGTGTACATAAATCCGGTGTATAGTAAAATTTTGCACGACAAAAAGTTCCACCATGGGATCCTACTAGTTTATTACTATAACCATGGCATGTTAGCATTTGTTCCGAGAATGCGATGCTGTTGGCTACGAACCAATTCGCACCTAACCATAAGAGAACATCTAAGAGCCTAGAAATTCATTGGTTGATCTCTAAATCCTTGCAAAAAATGAACAAAAAAATACCATAAAAGCTACCATCTTTCATCTCCTTCCCAATTATTCTTTTCCTTTGGTCCAGTAGGACCTTCTTCCCCATAAAGCTCAATAGGAAGCTTATAAACTACGTTTGACACAGAATTCTTAAGCTTCAGTGGCAATCTGTTAATTATTTTGTCTACTTCATTTCTTGAATTGTACACAATCTTTGGACCCCATTCTCTCATGAACTGCAACCAGTTAGGTTCAATGATGGCCATGTTCCCTCCTAAATATTCTGCTGCTACAATTTCATACTGCCTGCTCGAATCCACTGTAAACTTGCTTCGACAAGCATCGTTCCTTATCCCGATCCCAAGTTTTGCAGACCCCTGAATGTAGGTCCCTGCATGAGGATAGCTAGCATGCCCGCTTTTCGATGAATAGACTACGGGTTTGTTACCCTCTATATACTCCAAATCATAGGCATCAACCCATTTTCCACCACTGTGCTGAGAGAAATACATGCTCCATAGCTCACCCGTGAAGTTGCATATGTGAAGAGTGAAATGCTCCCAGTCACCTATGTGCTGCCCGACCTTGCCAAGGGCGAAATTTAAGGGTCCTAGTTTAAGCGTTGCTGGCCCGTTGAATGGACAGAATACCCACATTACAATATCAGTGAAAGTTCCACCTACTGCAGGCTTCACGTGAACATAAAGTCTCGCACTCTCCAAGTTTCCACGTTTGACAGTTTCTCTAGTCTCGTCACTAGGCAAATCTATCCAGAATTCTCTTTCATTTCTCCCACCTGCTGGCAAATTCGAGCCGTTTTCATCAATGGGCTCCCCTGTTGCATTACCAGCTTTGCATAGAAGTGCTCCGCTTTTGAAGAACCAGGAAACAGAAGACGGTAAATACATCTCATCGGGATGAAAGAAAACTGTTGGACCATAGTGTTTGATTAGTTCGTGGATCTGCTCAAGATTTGGCATGCCATGTAGCCGGGGATTCAAGTTCCTCAAGCACACAACGTTTGATCCCTCTCCGGATGTCCAGTAGGTGCTGCAAAAAAAAGTGCCGACTGAAACTCCTCTTCCTGACGTTCCTCTACTGGTTGGCCTAATGCTCCAAACTTGAAATGGATATTCAGAATGCAGACGTAGTACTCGGCGATGAGCTTGACATTCTTCTGTTAAGTCTGCTCTAACACACCGAACTTCATCCAAATCCGGCTTTTGTGGGGAATTAGTTACTATATAGCCCAAGGGCATGTAGCCTTCAGGAGGCTGAGGTAGCCAGAAGTAGCCACATTTATCGTAGTTGTCCTCGAAGCCTTCATATGAACTCCATACTAATGTATAATCTATAGGCTTTCGAAGAGCAGGCGGATTAACAGCTTCGGTCTTGGCTGAAGTTACCTCCCTAGCCACAAGAAGAAAACCTCTAAACGGCTGAGTGTTGGTTTGGCAATGGTGACCAAGGCAATAATATCCTTCAGGCAGGTGACGCGGTCTGTAGAATGAAACACATTTCTTTATGTCCTGTGAAAGATCGAGGGTCCAAATCAACTCAAACTGGGAAATTCTAACAACTTCAATTTCTCCTAGATTTATCCTTCCAGAGGCAAATCCTTGGCCTGAAGATGAGCATAGAATTTAAACATTTAAAAATAAGAAAAATTCAAACGAATGATCTCCAAACAGAACTACATTTTGCAGCATAGAGCGAATTATTATGCATTCATGGATTAGGTTCAGTTTCAGACCAGAGAAGCATATTAAATTGGCTTGAATGAGGGTGATGACTAATTATATTTTTACAGAAAGCTTGCAAAGATGGAAAACAACAAACCAGGAGGTTTATTAGTTGTTAGAAGATTAGCTATTCTGTAACAAATGAGATTAAGGAAACTGCCACACTTTTATTAAGTTTCACAAAATCTATCACTTCAAGTTGGATTTTGGCCAAGACAATAACAAGAGGCTGCAAACGGTGTTTGAAAGTACGAAATGAGAAGGAATCGATAGAAAGGAAAATTGGCAATGAATAGAAATTCAAGTATCTGATCTCACCTATGACAAATGCTAAATAACACGATGAAAATAGAAAACCATATCCATTTACTCCAGAAAAAGAACCGAAACAGAACGATGCCAATACTAGAACAATTCCAATATTTTAAGGCTACCAGAAATTCAATCAACCTGAGGTACAGGGAGGATATAAAACTCAGTGACCAAGGGTCAATTTGGGATTGATATTATCGCAACGCTTTCGGTCTGTTTTTCCAAAAAGTATCATTCGAAACATAGATTCAAATAGTGAGATATCAATCCCAAACTAAACCCTAATTAAAACTTTTCTAGGACTGCTTTCCACAGCTTCAAAGCTACAGCTTTTTGTAAAAGCATATATATAACTACTTTCTTCAAAAGCAACTTTTGGGACTGCAGAAAGCATCCCCAAACACACCTTAAGAGCAAAATATTTCAGTTAGAAACTCACCAGTCATGTTATCTGATTCAATAGGCACTCAAAGGGGAGAACAAAAGACATAAATCAACATTTCCAGGGGAAAAAGTCTTACAGTATTAGAAATAAGGTACCCCCTCCATGAATTTTTTGAAGCAAAATATGACAAAATTGAAGAACATAGATCAGAACAAAACAAGAATACATTCCACACATTAAACAAACGTTACACCATTGTTCCAAAGGCAATCGCTTAAGCAACAAAATGATATATTGAAAACAACAAATTTGTTCAAACAAGGCCTCTATCCACAAGCATCGCAGTTAGAAAAAAACCATGATTGATCTCTATACATACCAAAGAGAAGTAAAGCTGAAAATCAATGAGGAAAAAAAGGGAGGAAAATGTGAGCACCTGGAGGCCAATGAGGAAGAGGAGAAGGAAGAGAGAAGGTATCTGGTTCGGACGGCAACAAATTGGCGAGTGAATTCCACACAAAACACTGGCACCCAAACATCTCCCAACAAAAATTTTCTGGCTTTCAGCTTGAACAAGAATTTTGAAGCAAACACAAATCAAAATAAAAGGAAAACGAAGCAAAAATAAGAAAACAGATGGAGGAGGGAGAGAGAGGAAGAAGCCATGGCAGGATCCTATTCTTAACTGGGAAGCGGATTGAATCATTTCGGTGCCGTACATTTGGTAGTTGTTTTTGGGTGGGCCATTTTGGGGTTCCCAAATAAATAATTTTCAGGTTCTAGAATTTTGTTGGCTTGAGACAATGTTTTTAGCCACAATTATTTATTATTTTTCTTTTAAACATTTTCCTTAATTGATATTTTTCTCCTTTTTATTTCCAAATTGATGTCTTTTTTCATTAAAATTATTATTGATAAGATTCACATGTTGATTTTTTAAATTAACATATGATAGGCATGATTCAACCTAAACCACCTTTCAATTAAGGCTCAAATTTTATTATACACTATAAAATTTGGGCTCAAAACATTAAATTCTATTAGCGATTGAATTTTATAAATATTCTATTTTACTCCAATATAGAATATAGATTCTAATGTAGTCATAACTACTCAAAGTCTATATAAATACATTTATATTTTTACTTCAAAGGTATAAATTAAATCTATTATATTATTTTACTTTATACCCTATTGATATATTATTGATTTGAAAATCGAAATATCTTTTTTTTTTTAATCCTAATTTAATATCTATCTCCTATGAGAAATAATCTCATGAACAGATATAGATTTTTTTAATGCAAAATATTATGATGCTTTCATTGTGATTGGATCTTCTTCCCAACCCTTACTCTAACATTAACATATGATTGAAAAAAAATGGATAAAATAAATATATGGAAAATAACAATGAAGTAGACTGTCATTTTGTTTGTGAAAAGTTTGAAGAAAAATATTATTTCCACATTTTACAACAGCATCAATAAAAACATTTTTACCAAAATTTTAAATAATACTGGTAAATTACTTTTGTAACAAGTTGGGAATGACAAATATTTATGCTCCAATTTAAGGAGAGTATAATGTATATATGTAATAATTAGTTATTTCTTTACTATTTATAATTTATAATGTATATATGTAATAATTAGTTATTAAGAGATAATAATTTTTAATTATTATATTTATGTTTTTTTAGAATTCTTTTGAAAATATTTTTGTTTAGATCTTTAGTTGATGTTATTGGCATAATTTTCATGTACTCTTTAACTAGACTAAAAAATCTTCCGGAAATAATTTTAATCTTCTAAAACCTTTTTATGATATGTATAAATATATAATTGACAAAACACTTGAGTCTCTCATCTTTTAATTTTCATGTTTTAAATCTCTTAACTTAATCTTTTTCATATATATATTATATGTTTAGCAACGTGACTAATAATGTTTTAGGATTCAACACGATTGTGAGCTCGAGGTTTTACTAACAATTTCTATAATGGCAAATTGTAAATTTTATAGACTCAATAATTACAAAATTTTAAATCAAATCAAGAACAGGGCCTGTTTGTTAATTCTATGAACCTAGCCCAACTTAAAAACCCAATTTTTGGGAACTGTGGCAGAACTGATATTTTTTTTTTTTTGAAATGCATATAAATATTTTTATAATATTTATATGAACATTTCACAATTTATGTGCAAATAAGTGCATGAATATTGCTGTGAAAATATGATTGCTGAGTAAAGTCTTTTCTAAAGAAAGCTCAGCATACCCCACACTTAAAGGGAATATGACACATGTATAAGAGAGTGACATTTAAACAAATTTAGTGTGTCTTTGATGCTACGGAAAAGGGAGAGAAAGGAAGGAAGAGGAAGGAAAGAAGAGGAGGAAGGAGTAGTTTTCTACGTTTGATGTGGTGGAATTGGTGAAGGAAGGAAAGAAAAATTTCCTTCCTTCATTGTGGGGCCCACATGTTTTTTCATCCTTCCAAATTGAAAGGATGAGGGGGGAAAAAAATAAGTGGACAAAAATGTCTTTTTATTCCTCACACACACACATACTTATTTTGTTTTTATAAGGGTAAATAAATAATTTTTCAATAAAATACAATAATTATATATATATTATTTAACATAAAAATTTCAATTCTTTCCTTCCTATCAAACAATCCAAAGGAAAAAAAATATATACATCCCTTTCACTTTCTATCCTTCTTATCTAATTTATTCTTTCCTTTCAAAAATCTTTCCTTCCCATCAAACACACACTTCAGGTTTATAGGAACAGAGAAAGAAAAAGCGAGAAAAGAGGGTGGATAGGGTTTTTGAATATCTTTTTCTTCATAAATTCCTTAACTTCTGATAATGATCAGTAAATTCATATCCGAATTTATCAATAAAGCTATACCAGGCTTTGAGTCGGATGTTTTCAGATAAACTCTGTAACCAACCGAATGACCCCTCAGACATATTATGAAAAACCGGATGACTTAACAAAGGAATACCAGATCAATAATCTGAGAGAATCGGATTGACACATCGTCCAATACCGGGTATGGATTATATGAATGCCCTTACTCCAAACGTGGTGGACAAGGAATTCACTCCTAATTAGGAACAGTCTTCTAATAAAGGCTAAATAAGAAATATTTTTTTATATTATCTCTGATTCTTTAGGAATAATCCTATTAGAATTCAGAGTCCTACAAGTGTATAAAAAAGACATAAAGTCCTCAAAGTCAGGTTATGTTACTCTAGACTACTAAAAATTATTATTATTTCTCTGAGATAACATACTAACTTAGGCATTGGAGAATCCCTCTATTGGACCACCGATGTCTCTTATCTTTTTTGTAGGTTTTCCGGACAGAGGCGATTGACTTTCAGGAAAGAGTATTTCAGCAGAAATATTATTAGTGCGGTGAGCGTGGACCTTAAAAGAATGACAACATGTTCAGAACAAACTTCGAATTTTACGGCTTCTGGAACAAACAACCATCAACACAACCTATCAACACAAAACATCTTGGAACAAGACCAATGACCATAGAGTAGATCATACAATCCTACTCTATGGCTCCTCAAAACGCTGCAATTTTGCAGCATGCAGTGGCCGGTGATCCATCCATGGCGGGAATGGTTGCTAGCGAAGGAACACCCTACAGACTGGTCAACACTATAAATAGTCAGGATGGAGGAACCATCATGATTAATAGATCCTTGTTTCATGCTCCCTGTCCCACATCAGTTGGAGGGACTTATGGAGATCTTGACTCGGGACATAGAGCTTTACCCCCTCCTCCAGGATATCATGGATTGGAGAGTGGGCGTGAGATGGGGCAACCAGTGAATCCTGAGGTGAATTGGAGGGTCCCATCAACTTTATATCACACCCTGGGGAGATACTGGTCTGGGCCACCACCAGCTCCTTGGGTATAGCAGACACAATCCGGATGGCAACCCTTTTATGGACCAGCTATCTCGAGTCAACCATCTCACGGATTTAATCTCTCCAATCAAATAAGTTATCAACCTCCTACTAACAACAATGATTATGCCCTCCCCAACATCACTATGTCAGAGCGGGCGACGCTGGTTGCCATGGCAACTAGTTTAGTATCAGGAGAGGGAGAAAAATCATATTTGTATCGCTCCTGAGCGAACTGCTCATGGCTTTTCAAACCCATTGATAGATGTGGAGAATCCTCCATTGTAAAAAAAGAATCCTAAAAACCGAGCATGATATGAAATTTAGAATGATGCCCGAAATAGCAATTCGGATGTTTCTTAGTCATTATTTGTATTTTTTTGATTTTTTTATTACATTTTTTCTTATGAATTTAGTTGATTTTGAAGAAATTTTATCCGAATTCTTAAAATAAAATATTTTCTTAAAGCTATAAAATAGAAAATAAAAATTATTTAACTCGGTCTAAGCTCTTACCTCGAACCCGAAAAAACCTTTCCCCATTCTTCATCCTTCACCGACCATTTTTTGTTATGGATATTTTTTTGGAAAGTTTTTTTAGCTAAGTGAATTGTAATTGACATGGTTTTCAGAACTGGACCGGTCATTGAATCGGTGAAGGTGGTGGTTCAACGAACCGGGGTCCAATCGGGGTTCAACCGGTTCAAAAATATATGTATTAAAATAATAATATATTTATATCATATAAGTATATAACATATTAAAATTTAAAAATTCAACAATATTTTATAAAAATAAAGATTTTAAATATGATATCAATTGAACAAGTTAAATATAATTAGTATTAAAATTAATAAAATTTATTTAAAATTTATTCATATAAGTAAATTTATTATATAATTAATATTATAAAATAATAAAAAGTTAATTTAATTAGTTCTAACTTAATATTATATATTTAATTTTTGAATTATTAACAA
>CAOJCR013564887.1:0-10722 GCA_948330485.1 Euphorbia neoarborescens | reverse complement strand
CCTCTAGCTCAAAGTCATCATCTTTTATGGCTGTTTTAGCTTTTAAAATCGATACATCATTCTCGGCTTCATCCTTCTCTACCGATTTCTCTTCCTTATTTATGCTATTCACCAGTTCGGTAACCATCTCCCTAAACCGCTTTATCACTGATATGTGTTTGAAATACTCATATTTATATGCCTTTTATATGAGGCTTTGAGTTGTTATATGTTTGATTGTTAGATGTGTTTGTGTTTTTGTACATTTTTCTATTGTTTTTATGGATTTCAGGAGATCCGGAGGTGATCGAGAGAGAAGGAGCATGAAGGATCGGGAACAAAGCAAGAATCAGAGTTTTGGAGAAGAATTAGGACAAAAAGTATGTGTTCTATCTCAAAGGCAACATAATCATTCCCCAGAGCACAATTTCATTATCCTCTATTTCAGGCCCATTAGCCAGGTGACAGCGCGATTGAGGGCGATAAAACTACAATTTTTCAGTAAAATTTGAATTCCAAGTTGACTCAAACCATCTTGATTAGTTTTTTGATGGATAGGAACGAATTTGTGTCTTTTTTAGTTAATTTTTTTTATGATATATAGGGAAAAAACAAGAAAGAAAAAGTGGAGGGAGAATCATAGTTAGTTTTTGTTATATTTTTCTTAAAACGACAGTAGGATTTTGGAGGAAGACAGGGATATAAGAAGTTGTTGATTGCAAACTTCTATAGAGTAACAGAACGAGAATTCTTACTCTTTGATTTACTTCTTTTCTTTAGACATTTGATTGTATTTCCATACTTCTCTTGAATGATCAAATTAATATATGGTTTTTTTCAGCATAAGTTCTTATTTTTTTGCAATTTTATTTTCACTTGAATATGATGTTGAGAAATGTATATTCATTTATGGGAAGTGAGGAAAATGAATTGAATCATAATTGCTAGGGAGATCGTGATTATGTGCTTCAATTTTCTGTTGTTCTTAATCTGTACAATGAGTGTTAAACATCTGTAGAATCGTTGCCGAGTGCAGGATTTATTCAGTGATTATAGATCATTTCACTTAATTCGATGAATCTATCGAGAGAAGTTCATCATACTTCTATGAAACCAATTGATGTGGCATTCATATATACATTAATTTAATTAAGTTTAATTCTATTAATTTTGACATGTTCTATGGAATAGAATAGCAGTAGGAGTAGAATAGATTAATTAACAATCAAGTGCATTTTAATCCATGCAAACTAACTTGGGATCAAATATTAGTGTTCAATAACGACATTATCTATGCGATCGATACTCGAACTTAAATCCATTTTATACTACTTGAGGCACAGTATACTTGCAGGTAGAAATAGTGCAATGGCCATAAAGAAGTTATTCTTTGCTCCCTTAAACTATTCTGCCATGAAGAAGCTGGTCATTGCTTTAAAGATATCATGCTTAGTGAAGACTTATTGGTTACTTGTGACCTCATCCCCATTGGAACCACCATTTGGTTTTTTGTTCCACTTATCTCAAGCTTGATTTGAAGAATAAAATGATTAGATGCATGATGACACAAAATGCATAGACTATTAAAAAATTAAGGTTATTTCAAGCCAAGTAGGCACTTAGCCACCTTTGGAAATTAATATTTATAATAATATGTGGATGATATTATAAACACCTTATGCTTTTAAAAAATTTGACGATGGAAACAAATTTCAGATGTTTTATATCATCAATATGAATGCTATTTTAACAACATGATAAGATATGGTTACTATGTGGATAGTAAAACCATGCTTCATGAATGCTATATGAATTGTATAGCATAAAACATTTCAAACGTGATGTTTACTATATGAAAAGTAAAGCTATGGAATTAATAAACCTTAAATGGACAATTCACATTATTGCCATTTTGACGATTTTGCTTACCTAAAATATTTTTGCTTATTTGAATGAAATTTTGTTTTGCTAAGAAAAATGTGAACAATCTTAAAGCTTGTAATGGAAAACTATTCTCAATTTATTTTCATGTGAATGAAATAAATTTTGAATGAAACATGTTATTGTATGAATTGAATGTATATTTATGTGGATGAACATGCTTTTGACATGTTGCAAATGATTTCTATACTATATATACGAGACATTGTAAGATTGATGTATGAACATGTTAAGTTAACATGTGAATGGTCCTTAAATATATGGCATACTTGGTAAACCTTCTCGCTTGTATGAATTATGTATGTACATATGGATGCATATGCTTTTAGCTTGATGCAAATGTTTCCTATACTATATGTATGGAACATTGCAAAGATTAATGCATGAACATTTTAAGCTTACCATGTGAATAATCCTTAAAAGTGTGGCATACTTTTTGCATGTATAAATACATTTTACAAGTCATATGGATATTTCTAAATGTATTCTTGTGTTTATAATGATCATAAAAATGACATACTTAAATGAATAATTGATGTGAAGTAAGTATGGTCATGTATGAACATGTATATTTTATGCGAAGTATGTACAGACATAGTTAAATGACATGTGTGAACATGTGTATTTGATGCTAAGGGTGCATGAGCGTACTTAAAGTAACATGTAAAGGATATAGAGAATGCATGTGCAAAATTTTGGATGGCATGTAAAGGATGTGAAGAATTCATGGGCATACTTCTAGTGACATGTGAAGGATGTGAAGAATGCATGAGCATACTCTAGATGACAAAATCGAATCATACAAGTTTTATGTGCATTTTATGTAACACTGACACGTGATAAATTATTCTATCACTACCCATGTATATATGTCCTAATATGGGTTATATCTTAAATATCTTAAAATATGATCTTTTGAGATACAACAAAGTACACTTCTTTTCATAATGCATAATGGCTGCACAAAGACGTAGTTAGTGTGACATACATACATATGGCTTATGTTTATAAAGCACAATGACCGTATAAAGGTATGGTTAGCATGATACTAAATATGTATGCTTTTTAGAAATGGCATGCACAGAATTTAGTTATATCACAAACAAAGAATATACACGTAGCACAAGAAACGTTATTTCTAACCTTATAACTCCACGAGATTAAGGCAATCTCTTTCCTAGGTGGGCTTACCCCACCTACTTATGCAAGCACATAAGTTTTAGTAACCTATTGGAAGTTCCTAAAGTTATTACATGTGGGCTTCAATCACAGGTAAAAATAAAGGCTTCCATATCTTAAAGTTACAGCACGTATGAAGTGTATGAGTGGTTCCTCAGATAGGTGCCCTTATAACCAATTTGGAACAAAACTGGCGCTTTCTCGAATTCACCGAGTAAATAAGGTCAACCTAAATGAAGATCCAAATGATGAATAAAATAAAAAATGAATGACTTAATTCCAATTCAAATTTCAAAACTTATATTCGCTGTTCATAAAAAAACTTTTTAATTTGTTGTTTATAAAAACTTTAATTAAAAAGAAAGGTCCCCAACGGAGTCGCGAATGTGAGTGGGAAAGTACAAAAATGAGTCTTAGTGAAACGCGTGTGAAGCGGGATGGGGATTTTTATGGAAATTTCATTTTGAAACGATTCAATATGGAGTCAGCACCCGAATCAGCTGAACCAGGATACGACCACCATACAACAAAATAGAGATTTTGAGTTCGGGATAAATCACGTACTAGTTTGGAAATTGGAATTAATTATGCATTCAAATAGATCTAACTCATTTTAATTTAAACATGTGGTATTCATGGGCGAAAGAAATTAATAAAAATTTTCACAACATTACAACCTTTTCCACATCAAACTATTTTAGGGGATACAATTGATAAAAATGTGGGATTGGAGTACAAGCTCCTAATTACACAAAAATTTCTATATTCCATGACAGTTTATGATATTAAGAAATTAAATAAATAAACACGTCACATAACTAACTAGAAACCTTCAAAACATATAATAGATAATCACTCCCAAAACATGAAAATTCCAAAATTTTCTTAATTTTGGAATTTTACTTTACAAAAGGTAGAAAAGATGACAATACGGAGTTTTCATTTAAATAAAATGGGATTGTTTCATTTTACATGCATTACATGTAAAGGTTGGTCGGCTATCTCGAGATTTGTAGATATCCCATTCGAAGGGTTTTTAACATGTATTCTAGGTATTTATACATTAAAATAATAAGAATTATACAAAAAGAATAAGACAATATAAATGTGTGAAAGAAAGAAATATTTATTTATGTAAACAAATATTTTAATATAAAAAATATAGAAGTGCTTATTTCATTTAATTCAATTTGATATTTTAGGGATCTCAATTAAAATTGTAGGCCTAGGAACGAAATAGGTTAAATCTCAAATCCAAAAGAAGAAAAATATAATTATAATAAATCTCTATTTAATTTTATTGAACTATAACGAAGCACTATTTAAACTTTTGGCTTAATAAGGAAAAAGTGGTTCACTCCATATTCAATTTTTTAACTAAAATAATTGGGAATGATATTTGAGATTTTATTATGTCATTTATGGAAAACGATATACAAAATGCCATAAATTATCTTTTTTTTTGTTAAGAAAAATAAAACAATTGATTTAACAATTTTCAAAAACTTTGAAATAAGCCACATAATTACTAATAAATTAGATTCCTTATTTTCATCCCAATATGATCCCTAAATTAATTTGGGGATCTTGGGAGAATAGATGAATAGGAATAAGTGAAATAAAGTATGAATATTGATTAAATTGAAATCCCAATCAGAAACAAATGCCAATCCAAATAAATAAAATTAACAAAAAAATAAAATGGGAGTTTTTGGTTCTTCAGGAATACCTACACGCAATTAATTCAAATTTCTTAAAGGCGGATTCATGTTGCTTTGGAAATGCCAAAAGGTTGATGGAAGAAGGATTTTAGGCTTTTTGAGAGAGTATTTTGACAGAATAACTTTATTACTCCAAAATTTCAACCCCTAATTCTAAAATAGAGCTGCCTATTTATATTTGGGGGATAAAAAGATGAGCCGTACCGCTCAATTTCAAGCCATACGGATCAAAGGCTTCTAACTGGCTAGAGTGGTATGAGCCGTGCAGCTCGTGGATGAGCTATACAGCTCAAATGGGTTCCGCCAGTCTATACCGACCTAACCAATTTAGGCTAAGGACCACCTTGAGCCGTGTGTCTCATGCCTTGTGAGCTTTACAACTTGAGTCCTGGTTTGGTTGGAGAATTGATTTTTTTGTCGGTTTTGGGATTTTCGAGTCAGTTAATGGTTTTTCTTTAATTATGGGTTCATAGGTCAACTTGATTCTCAAAGCAACTTGAATAAAAGAAGGTAATGTATTTTCATCAATAGAACTGGAAATCCCTTGCTCACACTAACTACCTTTAAGCTCTTTTTGCATCCAAAATTGGTGAAAAGGCTTCCTTTATGGAGATCATTGATCAATTGTTTTTGTAAATGAGTCACTAAGTATGCAAAGCTGATTCCATTTTATTACGATACAAATATAACAACTAATATCATATGCGACTTCATTTTTTTTATGTTTTATTCATGTATGTTATATATGTCATGAAAATGATGGTTTGTTGATGTAAGATATATGTTTGTATTTTCCATTTTAAGATAATTTGGTTTCTATATATGCCGTAATAGATGTGAGGAAGGGTATTGCTAGGGCTCAATAGTAGGTCCAATATCTGATGGCTATTTTATAGGACATGTTAGATCGAGTAGCTACATGTGATAGGATTCAGATATAGTATGAAAACTATGCTTTGATCACCCAACTCTAGGGTAGTGTACCTTGTCATTGTCAAGTAATAATTTCTGGTTCTAAAGTTAATGTATCGATCCCACAGGGAAATACCCACCAAGAACCAAACTACTAGGCTTCCTAATATGTTTAAGCAAAATGAAAAAGTGAGAAATTGCCGAAAATAAATCTATTTACTCTAAATTAAAATAACCTACTGATCCAATTTCAAACTTTATTTATACGGGAATTGAAAACACAATGCAGGCAACTTGTCCGATCTATGAATTAATATGTGAATGGACTTATTTAGTCAAATGAGGGTCAAATAGGCATTAACTATCAAACCCTAATTATGCAAAACAAACAATCGAATTTAGCAACTCTAGATCCAATTATGCTTCCTAGCTGTATTTCCTTGTTTAGAGGTGGTCTAGCTCTGGAGAATAAAAAAATAAGACCACTATAATTCATAAAATTGTCAGTTCTAATGATTACCTGGGGTTTATCTAGGTAATTTACAAATATGAACTCGGTGAGATAAGAAATTTATAAGACTAAATCGATCGTAAAAGCACACATAAAAACCAGAAAAATAATTAACTTGTAGATCCGAAAACCTTATTTAACGAAACAAAGATGGAAAGATGTAATGAAATCAATCAACAATAATAGGTTGTAATCTCACAACTAGTTAATAAGAGAAGAGTAAAGAATGACTCATGCCCTTTTCCAATCAATCGGATCTTATCGGTATGTAATCGCTTAAGGGGAACTACTACAGAAATGCTAAAATCCAATCAATAATCGTGAATCGCAAACAGGAAAGATTTGTAGTATAACAAGAACATCTATATTTACATAAAGATAACAAAATCCCAAGACACAAATCCTAAAACACCATCAAGTTATAAGCTTCAAGAATGAAAGTCAAGATCGATTCATGAATCCCCTGCAAAGAAAGGTGAGACAAACGATCCAAAGATCCCTAGAATTCTATAATACAACTATGAGCGGGCAAAAAATTGGTCGAAAATAATTTATTTGGAAAGACAGATTTTTGAGATTTAAAAGGATGCGGATATCTCTTTAAACGATTTTTGGAGTCGCCACCCTGCTAATAGCTCACACCGGAATTTTTACGGCCTTTCGATGTATTGCTAATACCGAATGTGCAATTCCAAACTACCGCTACCAGAGATGGGTTCAGATAATGACGCCGATTTAAATTGCCTTGATGCGGATAACTGAATTTTAAGTCATTTGAACATTTATGCATGATTTTAATTTTAAGCAGTTAATGGTGAGCGCTCATACAGAAAGCGGTAAAAGCGAAAAAGTAAACACACATTTACAACCCTTAAATCAGACTACCCAAGGGGTATATTTGTAAAAATCGAGAATCGGGGTGCATTTGCCTACGAATACAGAGTTTCTAGGAAAGCAGTAAATCCTAGCATACATCTATCATATACATACATCTAAGCTGCAAAAAAGATGTTAGTACAAATAACACATTGGACTGAAGTAGACAGACTCGCAGTTATAAGAATTAGGAAGGAACGGTAGCTCGTGATCATGCATTAAGGGGGGGCGACTGATTTAACCCGACTGGTCGAATCAGACCGGTTTGGGCCGACTGGTGGACCCAGGCCAGACCTGAAAACCAACTTTTCCATATTATGCGGTGCACTGCTGATGTTGTTTTGAAATTCATTGGCTCAATTTTAATTTATTTAATCAGGCAATTCTATCGATTCAATTATTCGGGAATGTATCCCTTTATTGAACTATTTTAGCGGTCCTAAATCGACATTTGCCAGATCTCTAACAGGTGTGTAAATACAGAAATTAAAGTCTAAGCCGTAGATATATATAACCTATTTCACATAATTACAGAGCATTCACGCATATAAGTACATAAATACGAAAGTAAAAGGTGATTTAGGAGAAAATACCTGAGTGCCATATTCTCCAACTTAAATGCTCAACCAAATAATCTGTAATCCTATTTTTAGGATTGCTAATTCAAATATACTCAATTAGTGACTAAACTCAAAATAAGCAATGCAATCGATAGTGTATGTTTAACTCATGAAAGTTAAGACAGATCAGATTAAATCAATGGACTCACATTGTTGTACTTACAACGGAGAATCATCACACACTCAAGTGGTAAATACATACTAAAACACCTTTGAGCAACCTTAAAAAAACTATTATCAAGACATTCCATCATCAAGAGCATATAAGAGATGTGATTGGCAGTTTACAACAATTGGACTTATTTGCAAATTACCAGTAATAAACTTGCTAGCTTAAAACTGTTTATAAATCAATATGACAGCAACAGACTATTAATATTCAACATGAAAGCAAGGAAATATAACCTTACTAGCTTAAGGAAGTGGCTCATCAGAACATTATAATGAAAACAAAGAAATCAGCAAGAATAAACCATATAACAAATTTAACAGAGCAAAAGCAGGAGGTTTATGAATAATAGAATCAACACATTAAGGTCACACTCTTGATTTGAGGCATAAAACAAACGATCAGCCAACAAAACGAACAGCTAGCAATAAAGACAAACTTGGTTTGGTGCATTTAATAGATATAATTTGAGAGTTGTGAGCAGGTTCAGAGTATGAGGCCTGACTAATAATAGCAGCATATCAACGTTCATAAAGGCAAAAATGATCGATGGAGGCATGGCAATAGAAATAAACTAGCAAATTGTAACAATAAAGCCTATAACAAAAGAAAACAACCAAACATCAACAACAGATTCCAAGCAAAACAATGAATGAATCTAAAAGTAGCGATTAGAAATCCATCACGACAAAATCAACAGGAAATTACAAACACACAAAAATGATAAATAGAAATTTTATAAGTCTCAGGTTAAACCTGTTAGCAGTAATGCAATCAAATTTGAGAAGCTCCGTCAACGATCCATTGGTTCAATTTTCGCTTACCGTTTCAAACAATTTCATTTTAGAAAACATTGAAGAATCTATTCAATTTCAAACTCTATTTCCTTTCTTTCACTGTCAAAATCGTGCCCCTTTATTCCAAATCGTAATCATCTTTGTCAATGGCCGATCAAATACGCAGGCCTCTCTCCACTGATCGCTCCTCCTTTTCTTCTAATTTCTCTCCCTCACTTAACCAAAACTGAATTCCTAAGAAAATCCTAGATCATTTGGAAAAAAATCCCGCAAAAAAAGAAAGAAATCCTCTAAAATTGGAAGAAATGAAATCTAGAAATCAAGTTCAAAAATTAAACCATCCGTTGATTCATACGTTGAATTGCTGCTGGTTTTTTCCCATTTTTTTCTTCCTATTTAGTGCTAAACAGCGTCATTTTGTTTTAAAGGAAAAAAGAAGAATGAAAAAAAATGATTCAGCGTTGTGGCTCGCACGCGTAGTGCTTAAGGAGAGGGGAAGAGGGCTTGCCGCTGGGTTGAGCCCATTTCTTGTTATATATGTACATATATATTAATATATACACATATGCTTTTTACTCCCTTTTTATAACCCCTTTCTTTTCACTTCGGTTCGATTTCGACTGACTAAAAAATATTTTTAAATCCAATTTTATTCAAATAAAAATCATTAAAAAAATTAATTTTTTGAAATTTTGCCCGAACTAAGCTATTGTTCTAAATCGGTCCAACAAACGTGGAAAAATTGTTTCGAGTTGGATTTTAAAAATTTTTGTATGGATCTTTATCTCTGGAGCTTCTCATTGTAATCGTTCGAAAAACACATAAGCATACAATAGGTCGGCAAATGCCATTTCATCATAGACCTTGGGAAAACACCCGGTGCTCACAGTTGCCCCTCGTGTAAGGAAATTCTGTTGCAGATAGAATTTTTGAACACGAAGTGAGCATGCCTTGAACTGATGCATATATCCTAACCTCTAGTGCTTCACATAAAGATTAAAATTGTGCTGCTATATTTACCCTTTTCATTGAGAACTGTTTAAGGCATATGTTTTTCCCCTCGATTTATAGGATAGCTATAGACTTCTACTCCAGTACCATGTATGGAGTATTCGTTTACCTTAATCCTTGGATTTTGTACCAAGAGAAAGATTACTTTAGAAAGAGTTACTTTTACTGTATTGATTTCAAAATCGATAATTGTGGAAACGAAAATTTTTTTCCCCTTCGATTAAGAGATAAATGAGGTAAAAGAGGTTTGGCCTTATTGTCGATGCCAGATGACTGATGACAGACATATGGTTTGGAATTATTGTCTAATGCTAGTAGACTATAAAAATTCTGGACTTATTGACAATGCCAGATGACTGATGAAAGATTCTCAAATCTGTTTGATACTACCATGAAGCATGTCAAATGACCTTTCTATTGACCTTACGGGTGATATGCATATGGAGTGTATACAAGTACAGACATTTGATGCGTGTATGCTTGATGTATGGAAACATCTACAATGACACAGAATGCTGATCACAGATTTATACAGATGTGTAGTATATAATGACATCCAGGTGTTCATGCAGATGATCTTGCACCGATCTTTCATAGAGTAGCAGGTCATTTTGCCCCTTGTCGGTAGTCTTCAAACTGATTATTTGATATGTCGAGTACGGGGGCCCAAAGATCCTTCTTGTGTTGAGATCAGCTTGAGTGTGAGGATCAATGATAGTAAAACTGCGTTTGTGCTCTAATTTTTGCCTGGTCCGCCGAGAACCTCTCGATTTTTACCCTAGTGAGCTGCACTAACTTTTAACAAAGCGGCCGAGGATCCCTTGGTTTTTAACCTGATGAGCTAGCCCTACTTTTGACCAGGCCACCGAAAACCGCTCGGTTTTCAACCTGACGGGCTTCTTTTTTTTCTCTGTTTTTTTCTTATTTTCTTTTGTTTGTTCCATCAGTCCTTAAGTTTCGAGGACGAAACATTTTCTAAGCAGGGAGGATTGTAATACCCCGAGTA
>CAOJCR013563835.1:0-10084 GCA_948330485.1 Euphorbia neoarborescens | reverse complement strand
TGTCTTATGTTTTACTAAACTCATAGTCATTTTCTTCTAAATATTCATTTAGATTTTTATCTTTTAATTTACTTAGTTTTTTTTCTATTGTTGAAGGGGTTTTATTCCTTTTATATCAGCTGTGAAAAATAGAGGACATCCTGAAGGATCAATAGCGGAGTGGTATATAGCTAAAGAATGTATAGTTTTTTGCTCAAGATATTTAGATGGGAGACTACATTCAATCGACCATTAAGAAATCCAGATCCTCCCTTAGATGAGAATGTTAAGTATCTATATTCAAGTGTCGGTCAAAGCGTTGGAAAAGTAAAAGATGTTATCTTAAATGACTTATCACTACTTCAAGCACATTGCTATGTTTTACGCCACTGTGATGAGATTGAACCATTTTGAAAGTATGTGCATTTTCTTAATTTACTTAACAATATAATTTTTTTGTTTATTTTTAAATCTATGTTAGAAGAATGTTATAATTACAATACTATCTTTATGGTATAGTGAATTTTAGGGTTGTCAACGGGGCGGGGATTTCCCCCTAACCGTTGGGTATCCGACCCGTCGGGGACGGGAAATACCCGATTAAAATACCCGTGGGACAGGGATGGTTTTTTTTTATACCCGGCAGGCGGGTAAGGGGCAGGTATGGTTTTATATAAACCCGCCCCGCTATTACCCCGTACCCGTATCCGTTAAATACCCGTTGGATAATTATATTTATAAATATATATATATATATATATATATATATATAATTATATATATATTATTTTATAAATATATAAATAAAATTATATATATATATATAATATTATATATATTATTTTATTTTAAATATATATATATAAAATATTATATTTAATTATAAATATATAAACGGGTAACGGGTATACTCAGCGGGGCAGGTATAGTTTTAATTTCATACCCGTTTACTTCGCGGGTACGGGTACGAGTATACCCGTTTAGTTGGCAGGGCGGGGATGGTTATTGCGATACCCGCCCCGCCTTGTTGACAACCCTACTATGGATTTCATAGAAGGGCTACCTAAATCACAAGGGTATGAGACCATACTAGTGGTGGTGGACAGATGTAGCAAGCAAGGCCATTTTTTGGCACTGGCTCACCCATTCACAGCAAAAACAGTGGCTCAGGTCTTCCTGGACAACATACACAAACTGCATGGGTCTCCAACCTCCATAGTATCCGACAGAGATACGATATTCACAGGAACCTTCTAGAGGGAACTGATGAAGCTAATGGGACAACAATCAAGTTCAGTAGTGCCTACCATCCCCAAACGGATGGACAGTCAGAGAGGCTGAACCAATGTTTAGAAAATTACCTAGGGAGCATGTGTTTTTTGAAGCCTAAATCCTGGAAAACCTGGCTCAGTCTAGCAGAGTACTGGTATAATACCAGCTTTCATAGCTCTTTAGGCATGACCCCTTATGCGGCAGTATATGGACTTAAGCCTAGATAGCCTGCCCTACCACCTATCTCCACAAAATTCATGGCTGTTGAAGAAATGCTAACAGCAAGGGAGCATCAATCACACCAGTTAAGGGAGAGACTAGCTTATGCCCAGAACCGCATGAAGCAGATGGCTGACAAGAAACGATCAGAAAGAGAATTGGCAGAAGGGAGCTGGACCTATCTAAAGCTGCAGCCCTACAGGCAACTCACAGCAGGCAGGCATGCTTCTCAAAAACTCTTTGCCAGGTATTATGGCCATTCAAGGTACTCCAACGAATTGGGAAGGTGGCTTATAAACTTCAGCTTCCAGCTGAGTGCAAAATCCACCCTGTTTTCCATGTATCCCTACTTAAAAAGAAGCTAGACGCAACCCAGCCAATCCTAACAACACTTCCACCCTTACATGAAGAAGATTGGGTACCTCAGCCTCTCAAGGTCATCAACACAAGGCATGTGACCATAGCAGGACAGGATTCTAGACAATTGCTAATCAAATGGGAGGGGCAATCTACACTTGACTCTACTTGGGAGAATGAAACAGCTATTCGGCAGCAGTTCCCAGCCTTTTATCATTCTTGGGGACAAGAATGTGCTCAAGGGGAGGGCATTGTCACGTATAAGAGGAAGAATAAGGGAAAACAGGCAAAGAAATAGGTTCTATCGTTTGCTTATAAGTCAAATAATTGTAAGCAGTAGTAGTTATCTATTATTAAGTAGAATAGCAGTAGCAAATATCAGCAAAAAGGGGATAAGAGACTGTCCTTATCACTCTGCCTAGTCACAGTATTATCCTTAAAGAATATAGTTACGCTATAGGACAAAATTGCTTAACAAATTGTCGTACAACACTGTAATTCTTCCTATAAGGATAGAACGGCTAGTACCATAAATATTATCTGAAATATAATACAAATCATTTCTTTTCTATCCTTTCTTCTCTCCTCCCTATCCTCTTCTATTCCTTTTGATTCCCTCTTCTCCTACCTCACTCTGGCAGCGTTAGAGCTAACATAAGAGCACTAGATTCAATCACTGCAGAAGAAGTAAAGGAAGTAACCTTGCTACGCAATATGCGGGAGAAGGCCTCATGAAGACTTGGAATTTCAGCACTTGAAAGGATTTGAGATGTAACGACATCAATATTCGGATCTAATCCTAGCTAAGAAGCTCATTGCTTCCAGTTGTTCCCTTTGAGTACGCTAGATTGTTACGTCAGTACTAAGGGGCATTAAAGTATTCAATTCCTCAAAAGTCTTTTTAAAGTTCATAAAACAAATTTGCATTGGTTGGCCTTGTCTATCAACACGATAAAACCTCTTACAAACATCATAGATTCGAGAGATATTATTTTTTCTAGAAATTTAAAAATGTATATATTCTATTAGTTCATTGTCATACTCACAGTGATTGACAAATATAACAATACCAAAATCGATGGAATTTTGAATTTGAAGAAACGGACGAGCATCATTTTCTAGCCAGATACCATCCTCTTCCTTTGGCTTGTCCGTTAAGTGATGAGCCTTTTTGATACTACGCAAGTATAGTCTTATGGTCTTGGACCAATCCAAAAAGTTTGGATCAGTGAGTTTATGATCGTTAATTTTTGATAGTATCGGGATAGAATTGGAAATAGTAACATTTTTATGTTCATTTTCCATGATAAAAAAAATATCTGACAGGAACAAGAATACGAACAGCAGCAAGGTAAACAGTAACCTGAACCAACATCAAAGGACTGAGAATGGAAAAGTTGACGAACCAAGAAGTATCCAGATGGGCTCACTTGAAATTAGAAAAGACGCCGGAGTAGAGAAACGGTCGCCGGAGGAGTTGTCACGCGCTAGCGCGTGGGAGACTTGTTGAATGTTGTGACGGCACGTGGGGTTCACGCACAGTTGCGTTGGTGATCAGAGAGGGAGGTAATCACCGGTTTGCACAAAATTTGTTGTCTGGAACACGAGGTGACAGGAGGTGAGACAAAAAAAACAGAGAGGATATGATGGAAGGAGAAGGAACTAACATCTGTTCACTAGGATAGAAGAACAGATGAAAAACAAACTGCCATAACTGTAGCTTTGATACAATGATAAATTGAGAGAGAATTGAGAGACTAAAATATGTAACTTGTATTTCATTGTGTTTAGGTACATGTATTTATACAGTAAAGAAGGCTATCTATTTGGAAAGAAATTAAAGCTCATTCCTAACATTAAGGATGATAATCAGCTGGGTTGCCGGGTTAGCTCAGTTGGTTAAGCGCTGTTATGGTAAATATATATTTAGAACCCATCCTAGTAGGCAGGGTTTCGATCCCCCGACCCCTCTAGAATTTGAAGTTAATTTCAATAAAAAAAGGATGATAATCAGCCCTAATCTATAGCTAATTCACAGGTATACAATCTTATATAATTTGTAACAGTAATCTTATTGATATAGGTTTGGAGCAAATAGTACAGTTGACATAGAAAAATTGGGAGAAAGAGAAACTTCCCCACCTTTGTAATTAACATGGTACTTCCATTAGCAACTTGGACAGACTTAACAGGTGGAGATGTTAGAGACTTGAGGATGCAAGAATTATCAGTTATGCGATCGGAGGCTCCAGAATCAATAACCCATTCTGTTGAAAGGGTTGAGATACAAGATATATAAGAGTTACTCTAAGAAGGTGACACCCTGTGTACATGAGAGGTAGAAGTTAACGAGGTAGAAGGCAGTGGAGTTGCTTGTGACATTAGTTGAGTATGCCTCTTATTCTTTCTCTCAGCTTGTTTCAGTTTGTACCATTCTGGATAACCATGCTTTTTCCAACAAGTGTCTTCAGTGTGGTTGTTCTTATAAGAGTAGGTGCAAAAGTGATTCTTAGCATTTGATATTTATGAACTGCTAAAGCAAAATTGCTGGTAGTATTTTCATCATCAACTTTAGAAGGCATAATGAATGGTGTGGCTAGGGTTTTGATAGGGAAGAAAGGAGGTTAGGTGGCTAGATTAAACCTTGCTCTGATACCAAGTAAAAAATAATAAGGCGGTAGGTTTTTCGATTAATCATAAAACAAAATATAAAAGTTGCAGAATTCCACTTAAGTTAGAATATATTCTGAATTCTATATACAAAGAAATATGTACAAGAACTAAATAGGAGGAAGAACTAAATAAGAGAATAACTAAATGGAAACACCAATTATACAACCGATATGTCAAAACATTATTGTATAACTAATCAATTTATTGAGGTCACTGGGAATTCTGATGAAATTGGTCTGTAAATTTGTGATGCTCTATTTTGAGGAATAATGTTCGATAAATCATGAAAGTTTGCAATATGATTATTGTCTTGTATTTTATAATTGGTTGCAATTGGATCCAACAGGAATTATGACTTAGAAGCATTGAATTGATATGCTAAAAGCACTAGTGGTTTGGTAGGCTTTGAACAACTTTGACTTTAGCTGGCTCTAAACTGCCTTATTTCCTAAGATAGTGTTGTAATGCTGCAACTTGAGTGATAGGGAGAGATAAGAAAAGAAGGATCAAAGAACTTAGAAATTATCAGGTGTTCCCTCACCATTGTCGAAATTCCCTTCAATTTTCTAAGCATGTTGCCAGTTCAGATCCAACTCAGTATAGGCACATGAGTATCGTATTATTGGAGTATAGAGCATGATATGAAATTTATGGAGTTAAAATAGTTTACTCAGAAAATTTTAGAGTTTCAGATAATTGGATGTTTCAAAAGCTTTTCTCTTTTATGGATGCATGTAAAGTAATTAGGTTGTTATGAAGATACTCTAGAAACTTGGATCAATTGGATGCTATACAAGTATCTTTATTTGGAGATGTTCGACTGCCCATAGCTAAGGAATGAGTACAAATTGTTCCAGTTGTTAAAGATAATAATAAATACTACGATTGGATCTTTCCATGAGCTTAATCTTTTGAATTAAATGGTTTCATGATATGGTATTAGAGCCGTTTGGACTTAGATGCCGAGGGTTCGAATTCTGAAAGCTTCATATTTATTGATTACAAATAATACAAGGCAGAGTGGGTCTGCGTTTAACACGCTTCAAGCCCAAGGGGCATTTGCGTGCGGAGGAGTATTAGAGAGAGATAATAATAAAATACTACAATTGGACCTTATTCATGAGCTTAGCTTTTGGATTAAATAGTTTCATGACGCTAGTTAGTATCATATTGATGGTTGGATAATTCTTGTTTTTCTGTTCTACAGGATATGTGGAGAAATTCTGTGGTGGACCGGGAGCTCCCGGCCAACCACACTCTGACACATCAGGTGTCATGACACCTATGACACCTGATGTGTCACAGTATGGTTGGCCGGGAGCACCACAGTGTGGTGCTTCCGGTCCACCATAGAAATTCTCGGAGTGGTGCTTCCGGTTCACCATAGAAATTCTCGGATAAGTGATGAAATAGGCTCTGTTGAGGGAAACCCTTTTCTTACTCTTTTGGTTGGTTCTACAGCAATGGTTGAGCCTATGAACCATAGTACTTTGATATTCTTTGATATATAATTGTTTTGATAATATCTTCATTGGATTCTTATTCTTTTTATTGGTTTTGCTATTATTATAATGCATCCTTAAGCATTCCAAGTTTGTTGAATATTATCACGTTAACACAGCCACTGTTTGATGTGTGCCAGGTCAACTAGCTGAGAGAATTTGGTGTCTTTACATCTTTCATGTTTGTGGTGCTAATGTAATTTATGGCACCAATGATGTTTGAAAGTTGAGCACTACCTTGTTGGTTTGGTGAGAATCTCTCCTCTTATATATATAATGCTTTATAATTGTTTTGGTTGTCTTGAAATATAAAAAGCCAATCATACGTTTGCAGTTGCAACTGACAGAGCCTGATTAGACATCACAAAACCATTTCATGATTCTTGTTCAGTTATTGCATTCCTGTAATTCAGGGTTAGAAATTGCTGTTGACTTAGCATCTGCATGATCAGTAACTCAACAGGGACCTAGATCAAATCAGAATGAGTTCTACTAATTCCAATCCAACTATAAGTCGTCACAATCCGTGATTCATGATTTAATTTGTCAAATATAGTTCGATTTCTTATTCTATAGGACCAAGCACATCCATCTATATTGTATTTTTCCTTGTACATAGGAGTTTCTTTTTTTTTTTTTCGAGTCAGATGCACTGAGTGCTGTGTGGTAGAATTAACAAAGTAGCAGAAACAGAAGAATTAAAGCAGAGAGAAGAGAATTAGGAAAGAAACAGAGAAAATTCTGGTATTCGTATTACTGACTATACTTAGGGTCAGTTTGGGGCTTCTTTCTGCACCCCAAAAGCTGCTTTTGGGAAAAGCTGATATATACATGCTTTTCCAAAAAGCTGTAGTTTTAAGGCTGTGGAAAACTCTCACAAAAAAGCTTTAATTAAGGTTAGTTTGAGATTGATATCACACAGTTTGAACTTATTTTTTCAATAATACTTTTTGGAAAAACAGACCAAAAACAGTACGACAGCAAGCTCAAACTGACCCTTGGTACACTATATTGAGCTTTTAGAGCCATTAACAACAGAATTAACAGAAAGCAAAAGGAAGAAGAAGAAGAAGAAATGCTTATACTATGCGTTTCATTAAGCTGTATTTCCCTAACTAAAGAAACGGTGTCGTTCTACTTGTGTTTTCGTCCACTTATCATTGAGATTGGAATTTCTTTGTTCTTTTTATGTAGTTCAATGAAAAGCTCTTTACCTGGTGTCTTTAATTTTCTTTTTTCACTACTTTCTCTTCCTGATCACCTTTGTACTTGTTTTCCACTTATGTTACATGAATACTTCTCATCTTAATACCGTATGACGTTTTTCTTTTTCTGACTCATCATAGATTCTTAATATATACCATAAATATATCATACTATAGCCTTTGTTGTCCTTTTTTCATTTGAAGTGTGAGCCAGCCATGAATTTGAAGAAGGCCATAAAATTCTCAAATCTCCAACAGTGATTATATCATATTTCTCTCGATCTTTAGGCATATACAGTAAATCTTATCTTACTTTTTTCTTGGCAGATGCTTCCTTTGAAGCTTCACCAACCAAGAGTAAAATAACATCAAACAAAAGCAAATGAAAAAAGAAAAAGTTTTCGTCATCTCATGTGGACATTACAACATTTTAGCTGCCTGTCACAATCCTCTATCCACCTGTTGGGACCCAAATAGACTAGTGCTATGATAAAGTTGATTGCTTATTTCATGATAATGTTTTTTTTTTGGTCTCCATTAGTGGAAGAGTGACATAAAATGCCATTGACGGTGCTTCTTTTTTTCTGATAGGTACTGATACTCTAAATCTCAACTTGCCATTTCATTTTACTTATTATATCTTGTGATACAAGCCCCATCCTTCAACCCGCAATATCCGACTCGAACAAAGATGAAAACTTTCAAAATTCAGAGTGCAAAGAAAACCCAGTTCCTGAATTCAGGAAAGAGAAGTGGAAGCACTGAATCTGCAATAACGCTTGGTAATACGAAAAGTAGAGTGTCGTTCAATTGTTGCTGTGTATCGCATGTCTTCAGGCAGCTGGTCAGGAAGCTCAGAGCACGTTGGAAACATTCCATGGGATGGCAGAAAAGGAGTGTAAATTTCAGCTATGATATGTACAGCTATTCTCTTAATTTTGACGATGGCCTCTACCATGTACATCTCCCTCCAAAGGGTTCCCTGTGAAGCTCTCTCTCCTTCGGTTTAGGAGAGACTGTTTAGTTGCGCAGAATTAGTTGAACATTTTGTTTGAGCAAATTAACGGTTTTATGTCTATTGCCAGGCGTTCCTCCTGATTGAGTTTCTACTATGTGTAGTTGAATAATATTGCTTATCAAAGCGAGTTTACGGGCAAGTCATTATGTTATCATCAAAGAACCATTTTAATGGTGTTCTCTTGATTGATCCATCACCAGGTAGATTGTATATGCTGCCTTTGCTTCTGTATCAAAGTAATCGAAAACCAAGAACTATATCCTGGCGGTTTATGTAGAGGTGGAGGTAGCGAAATGTTACTATACTCTGGTGTATGCGCATCAGGTTATTGTATGATACATAAGCAAGTGTGATGATATTTTGTTTACTTGGTATACATCCAATAGCTCAGTTCATATATACCCGATGTATAATAAATTTTTTCGGTGGAGGCATGTACTATATCAATTTTTTTTTTATCTTTTGTACAGACTTGGTAAAGTTTTTGGGGTTTCTCTCCATCCATATTCTTGTATATTATGATGTGAATAACAGTTTATAGCTGTTCAAGACTGCAAAGATATTATTATATTTTATCACTTCAACAAGACTGCTTCATTTCTGAATTTTGTTTTCCACAAATTTGGAAGGATCCTTAGGCATTTCCTTTTCTTTTTATTTTTTATTTGAAAACATGGTGCATTAAAATTTGATTTGCATACTGAGTAGTAATACGTGATATAATCTTTTATTCATTGAGTTGAAGGAAATTAAATGTTGGGGAAGACTATATTGATATAAGGAAATCTTATAGAATTAATACACTTTGAATCTCAACCGTTGGATGATTTTATTTTTTATTTTTTTTTATTTTTTATGGAATTATGCAATAGTTGAGATTCAAAGTGTATTAATTATGTAAAATTTTCTTGTGTCAATATAGCGTTCCTCTTAAATGTTTTGTTTGGTAAAATAAATGAGTCATCAATACTTTATTTTGATTAATTCGGTAAAATTGCAGATACTCTGAACCATTGTTAAGAGCAATTAACCAATTAGATTATCCATGAATTAAAATCTACATATAAAATAAATTTATATATATAATTTTTAGAGTAAAATTTTAAAATGTGATATTTGATTTTATCTTTGAATTTTTTTTATTAAAATAGAGATTATGATTTTCAACCCTTGTTAAAAACTAGGATTTTGATAAAAGAGACGAAAAAACCATTTCACAAATTTTATTTTAAAATATAGTTTTATTATCTAATTCAATTATAACTTTTTGTCTTAAGTTTTTCTTAAATTATAATTATGAATTCATTTTTTTTTATCTTTAATCCCAACCATTTTTTAATAATTTTTATTTTGATTAAATAGTTAACTTTTTTAATTTTATTAAATATGGTGATTTAATTAATTATTTTGAGGAAAAAAAATTTGTAATAAAAAAAAGAAAAAAGAAAAAAACCTAATAATGTGGCACTCCAACTCATCGTATTTTAGAGAAGAAGACAAAATTTTTTGACAGGAGTTTGAGTTGTAAAGTACAATGATTCATTAGCAAAAAGAATTGACATATTTCCACACCAAAAATTGAATATTAAATACCTTACTTCAGAATCAGTAAAAAAAACCTTATTTTAGAAAGAAAGCAATAAAAATTATTATATATATTAAAATTAAATATCTTTTATTTACATATTATTTTTTTATTATTTTATAAAATTGTATTATAAAATATAAAATAATTTTTATATTATAAAATATATAATTATTTTTTAAATTAAAATTTATTATTATCTTTTTTCATTCTAAATCCGAATATTTATTTTCAAATTTATTCAAATCATATTAATCTCTTAATATTTTTTTAT
>CAOJCR013560612.1:0-13310 GCA_948330485.1 Euphorbia neoarborescens | reverse complement strand
ATAAAGAGTTTGAACTGCTTCATTCGTTCGCGGACTCGTATGTACGGATATAAAGTGCTCGGTACCATATATCGTGAAAAAGGGAGTAAGTGATAGTGTGATCACAACATATAGCATGGCATTGGTTTGACAATATATCGTTCAGCAGGGCATTTTCATTGTAAGATAACATGGCTACTACGTATGGCTGCGTGGATTATGCATGGCAAGGCAAGGCATATATTATAGCATACTACATATGGGAGCGTGAATTATGCATGGCATACATCATACCGTACTTCGTATAGGAACATAGGTTATACATGGCATACTTCGTATAGAGACATAGATTATGCATGGCAAGGCTTGTCATACATCATAGCATACTTCGTATGGGAGCATGAATTATGCATGGCAAGGCATGGCATACATCATAGCATACTTCGTATAGGAATATAGGTTATGCATGGCATACTTCTTATAGAGACGTAGATTATGCATGGCAAGGCATGGCATACATCATAGCATACTTTGTATGGGAGCGTGAATTATGCATGTCAAGGCATGGTATATTGTAAAGGTTACGCATGGCAGCAGAACTATGCATGGCAAGCCATGGTATATTGTAAAGGTTACACATAGCAACAAAGATTACGCATGGAAAGGCATGGCATAACATGGCATACTACATAGATCACGTATGACAACACAAATTACACATGGTAAGGCATGGTATATCATGGCATACGAGTAGTGATGTCATGCTCATTTGTGGTGCGTTGCTTGAATAGCACTGCAATCTGGGTAGGTCCTATCAAACTGTGGTTGTGATGCCTGATACATGGCAGTGAGGACGCAATAATGACACATGTCATGAGATGCAGACAAAAGATGCACATGGCTAAATACAAATGTGGGTTAGCGTGGCATACAACATGCATGCTAAAATGTGGAATGATTAACTGAAATATGAACACATTTACAATCACAATCACAAACAAGAGCAAATTGCATGCGAAGCGAGAATTTCCGAACTTATATCTCCACGTGATCAAAAGTCTCTAACCATTCCTAGGAGGGGGTCTCCTTATCACCAATGGAGGATGACAATGGTCAAAAATACATTCGTTTTATTTTTCGTTTTGGGAAGCCTATAGGAAATTTCTATGGCTTTCTATATGCAGGAACTCAAAGTCCGGATAGCAAAGGAGGGTACCGTAGCAAAATATACCATCTATCTCTTCCCAAATAGGTTCGAACGAGACAGATCAAGGTATGACGCTATCAGTGGTAACTCAATAGTTGCCCTTGGAACCGAAGAGGAACACAAGTGACACTTTCTTGAGAAATCCGTGGTAGGTATGGTGGTCCTAATTAGGGTAATGCAATCTACTGAAAATGCATAGACATAAAAAGTAAAGGTGTAAATAATCATTCTTCATTTTTTGAAAAGATTATCGATTTCTTTAAAGCTTTTCGAAAAAGTCTTTCGATGTCTTGTCAAAAATTCCTTTTCCAAACCATTTTAAAAGTTTGGGAACTTTTATAAAAAGTTTGAAAGAGAAATCCTCAGCGGAGTCGCCACTATGAGCGTAGCGATTGAAAATCAAAATTAAGTTTTTCTTTTTTTTTAAAGATCGAAATTAAATTTTGAAATTTGAAATTGAATATTGATTAAACACTTTCGACGAGAGCGGCTTGGCGCTCTCGAAAGCTTGAAGGTTGAACTAAATCGTCGTAAGAGATACTTTTGTCGTGAGCGACTTGGCGCTCTCGAAAGCCATACGACTTAGTTCGAAGAAGATAGAAGAATTAAAAGGAGTTCCTTAAGCAACTAACATTAACCCCTTTCGGAATACCTCTTGCATAAGAAGCAAAATGAGGTTCTCATGGAGTATCTCCTTAGTTTTGAAAACGCATGTGAATGCGGGCTTAAGGTTTTGTTTTGATTTAAAAATCAAAGTTGAAAAAGTGTGAAAACATTTTTGGAAAGAGATTCAAACTCGAATCCCTAAAAATGATTATTGGAGTCGCCATCCGGTTTTAAGCTCTACCGAAAATTAATTCACGGTATTCCTCAGACCAAAAGTTCGAATCCAAAACCGTGATCCAGAGATTGGGTTCGGACAAGACACTCACTTATCCTTTTTCGAAAGACTTTAAAGAAATTGACAATTTTTAGAAAACGAAGTGTTATTATTTCCGTAATAAAACCTAAATTGATTTCAATATTTAAATTTAATATGAGTGCGCATACACAAGCGAAAAGATAAGTTGTGGGAAAGTAAAATTAATTATTACAACCAATCGAATATCAAACAAGCTATCCTAAGGGATACATTTTCCGGGGAAGGGGATATAACATACATATTATACTAAGCATGCTTAAAAAAGATGCAAGTAAACACGTAGCACGTCATGATACTCGAAATGGACATGCAAAAAAGAATGGGATAGATTAGATAGCCTAGTCATGTAAAAAGGGGACATTTGAACCGAAGCAATTTATCGGATCGAACGTTTTGAGCCGAGGGATGATCTTGCGACGACCTAAAAATAAGGTTGGCTCGATTACGGAAGGGTTAGGTGACAATTTATTGTTGGAAAATGTTTGGCTAAGTTTTTAATTTGGGGGCATGCGAGTTTTGTGAGTTAGATATCCAGGAATTAAATTCCTTCATCAGATGGTTTTAGCGGCCCTAAACCTGGCTTTTCGGTACGGTTTTCTAGATGCAAAGCGATATATATGGAAAATTAAAGCTAAGTAACACATTTAAATAAGAAGCGAACTCAACCCGTCACACATCGATTTCACACATTAAGTAAAGTAAAGGCGTAAATAAGTAACAAAAAGCTCAAGGATGATGCATGGTGAAAAGCCTTTATTTTCGGGGCGTTTTACTGAGGAAAACATCATTTATTAAAGGGTAGAACCAAAGGAAATGAAAATTTGGAACATCGGGTCAAAAACGAGGTTGGGAGAAAAAAAATGGCCTGTACTCATTGGGTAAAGGCTTGTACTCAACAAGTACACTGGCAGCAGCCCCTACCTGCAGGATTTCACTTGTGCACCGATTTTGAAAATGCGATTTCTCACTCGTTTCTTATCCGAATTATGCGTATAATATACCATTAGAAAGATATTTCGACGAAGAAAATGATAAGATATTTATCTCATCTTATTTCTTGACTTAAACATGTGATAATTTTGTTAAGAAACTCAACCGACCCACTTCACCAAAAAAATAAGCAACTTTTCTATATCTTAAAAAAACCTTTTATGTGGTCGGGAACCCAAGACACACCGGGACAACCAAAAACTCATTTTTAAACATTTTTAACTCTTAAAAACAAGATTATGATGTCCAAAACACAACTTTTAAAGATCAAACTCAAGAGAAAATTCATTTTGTACTTAATTCGGTTTAGTCTGTTTTAAGTCCGATCTCGACCCCACAAGCTCCAGAATCGTCAAGGTACATAGATATAGTCTAAAGAGGGATATTTTTAGTTATTACATGGTCCTTTCCTTTGGTGTTTCCATTTTCCCAAGCAAAGCTACGATTTTCATTTATTTGTGAAAGTTTACATATTATTGCGTAAAAACTTCTTTAAAATCATGCATGAACAGAAAGTAAATGTAATGTAGGGATTTTAGAGCTTAGAGATTACCCTTGAAGTATGTATTCCATGAGTGGTTGAAGTGAGAACTCTGGATCCGCTCCGTTCGTCGTTGGGTGACCGAAATAAGTGCTTACTCCGTGTATCTCGATTTTTGCTGGTGAAAACTCTTAGAATAGGAAGAGTTATGAATTAAACTTCCTATTCTTCAGTTTCTATGGATGTGTTGGTAGGTTGGAAGTGTCTTGGAGTTAGAAGAGAAGAAAAAGAAGAAGAACAAGAGGAAGAAGAAGATGAGATTGAGTGGTGTTTTTGAGAGATCAAAGATCACAAAAAAATCCCCCCTCTTGGACGTCCATCATCCCCTCCCTAATATGCATGGATTTTTCTTCTTGCAACCTCACACCCATACCTCATAAATGCACCTTACCACCTTTCTTCTACATTTTCCTTTCATTTTGATTTCTTTTTCTATTTGTTTTCTTCTTTCTCATCTAGTTACATGGCTGTAACTTGGATTAAAAGATGGTAATTTAGTTAGGTCAATGGGTTTTTATTTGGGTTTATGGGTTTGGAAAGTGGGTATGGGCCTAAGATGCGGGTTCGGGCCCGATTGGGCCTTAGGCCCGTATGCGTACATGTATGTTCGATCTGTTAAAAAATATTTGATAAACACTTGATTTAGTCTTCCATGGGGCGGATGCCGGAGTTCTCGTGTCAACCTTCATGGATATCTAGGCGTACAAGAGGCATTAACGAGTGCCATTTTGATCATCGCTCTAGGATAAAAATCTCGTGCTCACATCTGCTTTCTCTCGCTGGTCACTATTGCCAAGGAGTGGTCGAGCGTCTCCCCTCTGTTGGCCCTATTAGTAATAGTGCTCTAGGCATATTATATAGATGTAACATTTCAAATTAATTGATTATTTTACTATATAGTTTTGCATGTTTATTATATATAGTATTTTCCTTGAATGATAATCATTATTATTCTAAATATCCATAATCAGTTATTGTCATGGGAATGACAATGAGTTAAGATTAATATGATGTTTTATAGATATTCATTTGATGAATATGTATACGGGATGCATATCAAGTTCATATGTATTTGTTGAGAACAAATATTAGATTGGCCCGTTTAGAGATTACTAAATTGATCCAAGTCATAAGTATATCTCTAATATTGTATCATGAGATCCTCTGACCTGATATCGCCATTGTTCTTAGTACGAAAAATATTATGTTTTGATGCAATCAAGCGTTATCTTTAACCGGATGATTATAAAGATTGTAATTGGACATGATAGGAATCATGTAGTGAGATATGAGTGATCAAGATAGAATTTGTCCCTCTCACTCAGGAGAGATATCAATGGGCCCCTCGATAATTAGGACTGAGAAATTCATGGCCATACTCAAATAAGTTGATAGAGATTAATGTTATTTGTTATGTCAGTCTAAATTGTGAATCGAGTTATCATATGATTGAATAACATAAGATTGACCTGCTCCATGTCTTATATTCAATCATGATATATCATGTGACAAAAGGATAATTGTCTTTTTTTGTTTGAATTAATTAATTAATTAAATCATTTATTTGATTTAAAATTAATTTCTTACATTCTTATGTGATAAGGATTTATCCAAATAAGATATTGTTATCTTTAGAGGATAAATATTTGATTAAATAAGTTAATAATTATCCTTATGAGATAAGGATAATTGATTTTGAAATTAATGCTAATCCTAATATGATTAGGATAATATAACCCTAATATTTTTCGGATTAATATGATAATAAGAGTTATACCATATTAAGATTTCTGAATATATATATAAAGGTTACATGAGACAAAAAAAAATGCATGTGAGTAAGAATACGAATGTAGAAAACTACAAGATATATTACAATTTTCGTTTTCAAAAGAGAAAACGTAAGAGAGAGCGAACTAGCATTTGAAAATCCATTCGCATGTGGTTACCGATAGAGGGTACTAGTCTATCAGAGGTAGCACCTCCGTGATCCGAATCGCAACGAAAGGAATTCGACAACTAGGTTTTTCTATCTATCCTTCTCTTTAGGATTTGAATGATGAATATGGATCCGACAGGGTTAGGGTTGAGTTTAATTTTTATTTTTATTTTTTCGCTGCGTGTATGAGTAACTCCAAAAATCCTACAGGCCCTAGGTGCCATCTTGAGGCGTTTGACCTCCTCGACCTCACTGGCCCTTGTGGCCACTATGATAATTAGGTACCGCCCTACCGAGGTCAAGTATCTGGCGAAGAGTTGCATATAAATTCATCCACATACAAATAAGATAATATTGGATCCCCAAAATTGCATCTTTTGTTGAATCTATCCTTTAAAAAAAAGAAGAGAAAGAAGAGGAGAAAGAAAAAGGGGAAGGGGGAACAAAAGAAAACAAAATACCCATCTATGCGGCTTCGGGAGTTGATAGCTGAGAGGATGCCCCAGGATCAGAAGCAGGGGGAATATCCCCAGGTAAGGGTTCTGCAGGAGGCGACCTATCGGCTCTGACTGGGTCCTCCCCTAACACTCCATCCACTCGCCGTCCGTAGGATGCTAGCTCCTCCGTAAAATTATTAGGTTCTAAGAAATCCACTCGCTCCGCCACTTCGATCTCAGGGTTCGCTCGAACCATATCTATACACTTTTGTGCAAACACATACGCAATATCAGTAAATTCTCCGGCCATCTCTTTGCGCTGCTCCTCCCGCTCCTTTTCTAGGTTGGTCCGCTGAGCCTCCTTCTCTCTTTCCAGCTCACTCACCCTGGCTCATTGACTCAACAACTCGGCTTGTAAAATACTGATCTTTTTATTCGCCGCCTCTAGCTTTGCACCTAAGCGGGTTTCCAGTCTCACCATCTTTCCCTTCGCAGACTCAAAGTCTCTTTGTGCCGATTGGAGTCTCATCTCAAACTCTCCAGTTGGCTGCCTAAGACTTTTCTCCAGCCATGCCTTCATCTCCACACAACTTTGGATAGCCTTATTTTTCTCGACAACTGCTATGTCTGCCCGAGAGCTCTCCATCACCAACTCTAACTCGTATTCCTTATTTTCCCGTAACTGCCTCCTCATAACAGAGAGCTCTCCTCTCATTTTTTCCAGCTCTTCTTCCAGAAGGGTTACTCGATGATTGTCCTCCAAACTACCCCCACACAGAGCACGTCATTCATGCCCTGTAGAAAATGCACATAAGCCTCAATTTACATCCTTACCGTCAGTAGAATATGAGAAAAAATGCAAACAATTACCCGCAGCATAGCTTTATAGTTGCAGTGGATCCGCCCTTCATCTTTTGATCAAGGATTCTTAACCGAATCTTCTTTCAATAGACATCTTATTATCTCCTCACATACTCCGACTTCATCCCATCAACCTCCGACAACGACCCAACCAATGGCAGTTCTAGGACTTTATCAGCAACATCAGGCCCTGCGGCCACACCTTTACCAGAAGGGGTATCCGTCCTTTCAATTTGGGATTGAGGCATTTCCCCCTTTTCCTTCCTTCTTACATCCTCCAGATGAGGCTTTTTGGCAACAAGGGTTTCCATCTTCTGGCCCAACCCCTGCCATTTCAAAGGAGGGCTCAACGCCTGCCCTGCATCTTGCGCCTTTTCCTTCCCCTTATCTTCTCCGATGTCTTATGTGCCTCTTTCTGACCGTCTCCCATAATGAGCTGCATGGGTACATAACTGTTCAACAGATGAAATCCCTGAAACATAAGAACAAAAGAAGTTAATACCAGTCGACAACAACACTTGTAGCAACTTCAAGACATACGATGGAGGACCCCTCCACCCTCACAATTGGGATCCCTACCGGGAATGCCTGGACCATCTCGTGTAGGACCACCGTACCCAAGAATATCCTGATATAACTGGTGGAGCACCCCCTCCACCTTTGTCATGGTACAAGAAGCCCACTCATCCCTCCTACCCCTATTAACCCACTCATGGGGAAGCCGTCTTTCATCTTGGTGCTCTTTAACAAAAAAGAACTTTCCTTTTCATCTTTTTATGTTCGACGTTTTGTCACTAAAACTGACATAGCCGACCCTCTTGTTCCACGTGTTATGACCTTTCAACAGGCAGGGAGAACACAAATTCCCGAAGATCCCGACTATTAAACCTCCACTTAGAACTTCGAGAAGGTGATGGGTGGACACTATGTTCGCCACGGCATTGGGATGCAATTGGGCTAATGAAATGTTGTAATCCGATAGTAGCTCCGTCAACATAGGAACCTAGGATAGAAAAAACCCCAGGTACATTGGTCAACATATACCATAAAGTATCCCTCCGACGTGCATTGGCCCGACTCACCTCATCAGGCAGAAGGTACTTCATCTGCCTCAGCCAGTTCAGCCCGACTCACCTCATGGTGTTCTTGGATATTTTGGTGTCATCCCTTTCACTCATCTCTATACTCGATATACATTTGTCCTCAGTGCTCCTCATGGTCCGCGGGAAGTAGAGTAATCAATGGGAAACAGTTACACAAAGATCCTTATCGGTACGATAAGAACCAAAGAAGCAAGCTAAGAGATGATCTTCGATCACCGGCCTTAACCCTGTTTATAACGTACAAGGCAAAAGGATTCAAAATTCAAAACCTAGAGGACACGTGTTGGCAAGTAAGTGGCGTTAATGGTTCGACATCATTACACACTACCTCCCCTTCGAAAATCCCCAATCGTCATTAATACGATAGACATATGGTCTCCCCGTATTGGCTTGACCTGAACACGCTTGACAAACATCCTTGAGGAGCTCGATGATCGCAGATCATCAGGAGTCTTGCCATTTCCATAAGAATTTACATTCTCTTAGGGGGGATTCTTGATAACACATGCTGAATAGGCGCTCGCACGTGCGCCACACGTGGGTAAGATATAACTCAACAGGGTTTTCCATAGCAAGCACCCCCTGTAAGATGCTCCCGCCCACAGGGAATGACCAATGCATTTAATGCAACAATTAATGCTGCTGGGGCAAAACGGGGATCGACAAGACTATAAGAACAAAAGGGAGTTGTGACCACGGGATTTGTTTCCTAGAGCAGTGGTGAAATCGACTTGCCTCGGTACCCTTTTTGCATTTCGTACGCACGTGTAAAGACCAAAAAATGCCAATATTTTCGTGATCAAGACCTGAATCAAGTGCATGTTATGAGGTTTTAAATCATCGGAATCAAATAAATAAGTTTGATTTCGGAGCTGGTCGAACCAAAAACCAAGCCGGTTGAACCCATATTCTTTCCTACACTTAAAAAACCAACCAAACCCAATTTTCACCCAACCTAAACCTATTTTTGCTACGGGAAATTAAAGGAAAATGAAACAAAAAAGTCAAATAAAAAGGGGGGAAGAAATGATGTAGGACTTAACATGAAAACGGTTAAATAAGGAAAGAAAGTGAGGCCTTGTCTTTACCAAATCAAGACTTAATTGTTGGGATAAAAAACCAACTTAATTTTGCTACATTAAGGGGCTGATTTCCACGTTTTTGACCAGCCAAGGGAGCCCTAAATACATCAGCCATTCCCTCAGAAAAACAAAACAACCATTCATTTTTCAAAAACCAACAATCATCAACTTTTTTTTCAACACTCTCTTCTCTCTTCTCTTCTCTCTGTTCAAAGACCAAGAACCCTAATTTTTCTCATCTTCCAGTAGCCAAGACCAGTCTCTCCTCTCCCATTTCCACTTCCAAAAATTTTCTTCCCTTGTTCCTCATAACAACTCACTTGTTTATCACCAAAACCCATCACTTCCCTATCACTTTCCCTCACTTTCTTCACTAAAATCACCTTAAACTCCCAAAGAACTCCAAGAACAGAGGTTTTAATCCATAAAACATTCTACTTTAAATAGTATCTTGCATAAAAATCACAACTTCCGGAGATATACGTACTCAATTCGGGTTCGGTTCGTGATAAAGGCCATTTGGCGCGCTTTCGGTGTTCTTGGAACTAACACGGGTAAAGCACACTTCAAGGATAATATTCTGAGTTCTAAACATCTTTTTATGTTTATATCTTCTGTCATTCATGCTGGAAATGGGTTTTTGGGTGTTAAAATGGGTAACTTGCTTTAAAAGCCGAAAAATTATTTTTTAATTTGATAACATGGAGACATCACCAAGACTTGATAACAAAGCTGTAAAATGGTTTCCTTTAGACGTCCCTAGACTATCTTTATGTACCCTTACTGGTTTGGATCGATTTGGGATGAAAATGAGCAAAAAATGGCTTAACATGAGCTTGAACGGGTTTAAATGACTTAATGTGGTTTTGGAGTTTAAAGTTACGTAAAGCTCGTGTTTTTATGGTAAATTCACCTCAAAACATGATAAAAATAAATAATTTTTGAGTTATGGGTGTCCCAAGGTGTCCCATGGTCCCGCGTAAAGTTTAAGCGGACAAAAAATGAAAAAATGGAGAACAACTTCTAACTCGTCGAGTTTTGGGTTCCAACTCGCCGAGTTTTAGAGGCCAACGTGCCGTGTTACCACAACACATCGGTGTGTTTCCTTCTGAAACTCTTTTTTTTTTGGGAAAATGCTTAGAACTTGCCGAGTTCACAGCTCAAACTCGCTGAGTTATAGAACTGTAGCTACGCACGCGAACGCAATATCTCACTCGTTTCTCGCCCAAATTATGCGTATAATATACCGTTGGAAAGCTATTTTAACATAAAATTTGATGGTATATTTAAATCACTCCAGTTTTAAATCTAAATACGTTGTAATTTGGTCAAAAGGTGAAAGTGGTCCGATTTTCAGTTTCTTTTCTAACGAAAGATGTTTTCAAACTAAATTATGCATTTTATTAGCCTCATCCCTTTGTTACATGCTACTTGTATCTGATTGTTTGGGGCATAGATCAATGTGTGTCAGTAGTTAATGCGACTTTTAATTGTTAGAGATTGTGCCCTAAGCCAATGATGGATTATGTAAACAATCTTCTGAATCTTTAATAAAGATTATTCATTATCATATATATTTGTGTGTTAGTATTTGTGATAATTAATCCATGAATGAATTGTGTCATTCTAAACATCCCTATTCGATTATTGTCAGGGGAATAATAACAAATGAAGACTAGTGTGAGTGATAATAGATATTCATGAGATGAAAATACTGTATAGAGATACATATTATACTCACGGGGAATATGTTAGAGAACGTATTGCTAGAGACCCACTATGAGATCAAGTTCATGGTTATATATGTCACAATTGATCTCTATATAGGAATGTCATCAGTTGATTCCTTAGACCTGAGGTCACCACAGATTCTGGTATGGATTCATAGTGTATTTTGATGCAGTCAAATGCTCCTTTTAACCGAGTAGTTATAAAGGCTGTAATAAGGCACAATGTGGTCCATGTTGAGGAATGTGAGTGACAGATATGGGATTTTGTCCCTCTCCTTCTAGGAGAACGATATCACTGGGCCCCTCGATGAGTGAGACTGTGAAATGCATGGTCGTGCTCAAATAATTGATAAGGTATCAATTGATTGGTCTGAACAGTCTACTCGGCGATCGAGAAAGCATATGATTAATCTATATAAGATTGACAATGAGTACAATGCCTTATGATTAATCAAGATATCTAGAGATAAAAGGGAATATGACATATTCTATTAGTAGGTTATTGAATCATACCTTCATATAAATTGGGTAGTCAAAATGATTTGTTAGAGTCCGCTTTTGATTTATAAGGACATTATGAGAATTTCTTTATTGTCAATTTGTATGAACCTACGGGGTCACACACATAGAAGCGATATGAAATTCACTTAATGCGGGATTAAATCATATAAGATAATGATTTAGGAATGAGAAATTAAATATAAATATTTGATATTTATATTTACATCAATAAGACTAATGTAAGTATGTGTTATAATTATATTATATATAAATATAATTGTTATAATATATAGTTAATGGTGGAGAGAGAAATAAAATTAATTGAGAATTAATATTTTATAGGGGTGAAATTATAATTGTTATTAAATAAGGGATTTAATTACAATTAGCGTTATTCTAACCCTAAGTAGTATAAATACTACACTTATAATTTTAACCTAATATGCATTAGTGAAAGACTAACATATTTTCTCTCTTCCACCAACCTTGGCCGAAAGTTTTAGCCTCCCTTCTTTAATTTTTTGTTCTTCTCATTCGATCGGAGAAGTGTTCTCCGACCCCGACACTAGCACGTGGTGTTTGGATTGCTTCGTGTGGACTATCCGCAGAGGGAATCTTTATTGCTTCCTCGATCCAATCATTTTCTACGCACCAAGAGATAAATCACTGATCTCCTTATTCTGTTCATTAATAAATACGTGGATCCTGCGGTTTAGAAATTTCTATTTCATGTTTCTACTGCGTTTGTTTTA
Source organism: Euphorbia neoarborescens (assembly GCA_948330485.1). NCBI lineage: Eukaryota > Viridiplantae > Streptophyta > Magnoliopsida > Malpighiales > Euphorbiaceae > Euphorbia > Euphorbia neoarborescens. Next base: position 1,266 of record CAOJCR013560612.1, on the reverse strand, counting down.
TGCCAAAATTTCCAACATTAATTACATCTCGGACTTAGATTTAAATTCCCGTTTTATGCATTTGCATCTAGGAAACTGTGTCGGGAAGTCGGGTTTAGGGCCGCTAGAGTAATACAACGAAGGGAATTATTTTCTAGATATCCAACTAACTAAAAATGCATGCCTCTGAACTAAAAATTGAGCCAAATATTTTCTAAATAAGTGTCACCACAACCCTTCCATGATCGAGCCAAAATTGTTTTCGGCTCGTCGCGAGACCATCCCTCGGCCCAAAACATTCAATCCGATAAATCGCTTCGGGTTAAACGCCCCATTTTTTACATGAACCTGAGCAATCTTTCTTCCCTTTCTATGTGCATGTGCATTTCTAGTATCATGACGTGCTAAGTGTGTAAGTTTATTCATTTATGCATGTGTGTATGCTTATATGTATGTATATCCCTCCCCAAACCAATGTATCCCATAGGGTGGTTGTAACTTATATACTTTGCTTTATCGCTTTCCTTTATTGTTTTAATGTATGCGCGATTACAATAAATATTCAACTAAAATCAATCTTAAGTTTTATCGCAAATAATCACGCTTCATTTTCATTAAAGATTGTCGATTTCTTTAAACTCCTTTCAAAAAAGGATAAGTAAGTGTCTTGTCCGAACCCGATCTCTGGATCACGGTTTTGGATTCAAACTTAGGGTCTGAGCAATACCGTGAATCAATTCTCGGTATGAGCTTAGAACCGGGTGGCGACTCTAATAATCATTTTATAGAGAATCGAGTTTGAATCTCTTTCCAAAAATGTTTTCACACTTTTTTAGCTTTGATTTTTAAATGAAAACAAAACCTTAAGCCCGCATTCACGCGTGTTTTCAAAACTAAGGAGATACTCTACAAGAACGTCGTTTCGCTTCTTATGCGAGAGGTATTCTGAAAGGGGTTAATATTAGTTGCTTAAGGAACTCTTTTTAATTCTTTTATCTTCTTCGAACTAAGTCGTTTGGCTTTCAAGAGCACCAAGCCGCTCACAATGAAAGCACCGCTTACAACGATTTAGTTCAACCTTCAAACTTTCGAGAGCGCCAAGTCATTCGTATCGAAAGTATTTAATCAATTTTTGATACGAATCACGATGGCCACATATTTCATATCAGATGTCCAATCAATTCTGTGGATCTAAGGAATAAATACATTATTTCAAATGGTGATCTATGGAGAATTCGTTGCAAAATGAAGATTATTCAAGTTGGATTAATTCAAGAAGCACCAAAG
>CAOJCR013559343.1:0-10049 GCA_948330485.1 Euphorbia neoarborescens | reverse complement strand
TAAAAAAGGATCATAATCATCTTATGTTTTGATAAATTTCTACTTGTACAAAAGATTCCAGCTACTATATTTTCTCCATTAAACAGTACATTACATGAAAATAATGCAAGGTTGCTATAAATAAGAACATTATTGTTTACATAATGGAATGCACCTAACAATATGAATTTGTGGTATTATGAAAGAAGAGTAAAGATATAAAGAGAGAGAGAGAAAAAAAAAGGGAATGTCATAGTAAAAACATAGTTACCTAAAGGAGTAATAAAGAAAAAGGAAGAAATAAAAAGAAAAAAAAGAAAGAAAGAAGTATTGGAAATAGGAGAGGGAGGGAGATGAATAGTCGCAATCTAGAGTGTCCTTTGAATCAGTTGAAATGGGCAAAAGGAGTCAGACATGGCTATAATTGCGAGAAGGACTTGTCATATTAACAAAAAAGAAAGGACACAGAGAGTTAGATTTGTAATATATGAGATAGATATATGAGTTATATATACCCCCAAAATTGTGTTAAGTGTTAAGGCTTCACTTGGGGTTTAACCTTCGTCAGTTTTTACGACCAATATCACCTCTCTCCCTCCCTCCCTTTTCTTCTCTCTCTTATTATTTCTTTTATTTTCTTTCATTTCTTTATTTATTTTAACCGGAGTGATAAAAGGTTAGTTGGAATATAATAATAAATTTATACGGAAAAAATTGATCGCCTTATTGAATATAAGAATTTTGCATAATTTATTCTTCATGACTAACGGAGTAACTATTGCAGTAAATAAATGTGTTTTTTCTATAAATACTTGGACGCTTAAATTAATCGATGTAATAGCTTTTAATATTTCTTAAAAAAATATGTATTTTTTTTTATCAAATGAAGGACAGTTTATAGCATTTCTCTAAAGGAATTTAGAAGTTATCTAAAATATGTGTTCTGAAGATGTGAAAGGCAGTCACTACTAGAAACATCAGATTTAACAGCAACCTTTTTTTGCTGCTAAAGGCATAAAATTGTTGCTATTGATTTTTTACAACAATAAAAAGTTGTTGCATGTTGCTGCCAAATAATTGTAACGGTATATATTTTGCAGCAAAAATTGAGTTGAAGCTGAAAACTAATTTTTTGGCAACACTAAATTTTTGTTGTTAAAAACTCAAAACTTATTGCCATAGATATAGTCTATGACAACAATTTCCAAAGTTGTTGCCATATGCTATATCTATAGCAGCAATTTTATAAGTTGCTGCCATAGATATACTCATATGGCAACAACTTTCAAAAGTTGCTGCTATAGATAATCTATGACAGCAACTTTCAATATAGCAACAATTTTTAAAGTTGCTGCCATAAGCAGTATCTATAACAACAATTTTTTAAGTTGCTGTCATAGATATACCTCTATAACAACAATTTTTAAAAGTTGCTGCTATATTATAGTTTTAGCAATAAATTATATTTGTTGCTAAATTTTTGTTGCTAAATATTAAAATTCTTGTAGTGAGTTAAATTATATGATAGTTTTTCAATTATCTTATATTATAGTTAAACCTTAGTTTATATTAAGATTTTATGTAGATATTGATATCATATTAAATATAAAAAGATTTTTGTTATCATTCTTTTATAAAGTAAAATAACAACACAAATTTAGAACTTTATCTTTTTTATAGGAAATTTTATCGCAAATAAAGCTTAAGAGAAACTCCTAACAATAAAGGTTGGAACCATTCTCTCAAATTCCAGCGGAGAATGTGAAGCTTTAGATAAAGTCTAAGCTATTTGATGAGCTCAAAGACAATGAAAAGTACGACTAGTAAAATAAGAAGTTGGGTTTAAATAATGTTCTTCTAAGATTCCAAAATAAGTAGTAGACAAAGAAAGCAAAATAAGAGCATGAACAAGTTGTTGAGAAAGGAAACTTTCATGTACATGATGATGTCTTTGAGTCATTTTAAAGCTTCCTTACACAAAATCACTACTATGAGGGAAAATTCAAAGGAAAATTAAAATATTTTGTATTCCATGTGATAAATGATCCAAGGAATCATGAACTACCTAATTAATACCAATACAATTCTCTAATGAAAAAAAAAAGTCATCAATACAACAAAGAATCTTATTAGCCTCTAAAGACTAAAGATAGATTAAAGAAAGAAATATGTCCGCATGCACAATAAAGAATAGTGACATTCAAGATAGCTAGCTAAACCTCAAAAGATAGATCAAAGAGATAAATGCGTCCGCCTGCGAAGTATGAAAATTCAGTTTCATTTGCACTTTCTATTGCAAGTGAGATGGAATTAGAAAGAGATCCGAATTCCTATAGCAGGGCTATTAAGGCTGTTAATTTGTATAAATGGTTGGTTGCTATGGAAAATAAAATTGAATTCCTTTATCAGAATGTCATATTGAATCTTATTATGGTATCTGAGGGAAAAAAGATAGTCGGTTACTGGATGCTCAAGAAGAAAGAGGGTATTCCTAGTGTGGAAGCTGTTGGATATGTTAGAGAATCCCACATCGAAAATATATAAGAATAATGAGTGGTATATAAGTGGTATAGATTGAGCCTTAACACAAACCAATTAGTTTTGTGTCATATAGGTTCAACCACACTTATATGCTCACTCATTCAGTGAAGTCTAACACTTTCAAGGTCTACTGAATCTCTACGTGGTATCAGAGCCGAAGAAAGGCCTAACAGCCAGAAGTTCCTAGGCCCATATTTAAAGTCCTGGCAGAGTTTGGGCTAGCAGAGAAAATTAGACCCGTTAATAACCTTGGGCATCAGAGGAGATAGGCCAAGGTGTTTTTAGCAAGTGGCAACTGATCCAGATTCAGTTGCACTTGAGGAGGGTGTTGGAGAATCCTACATCAGAAATATATAAGAATAATGAGTGGTATATAAGTGATGTAGATTGGACCTTAACATAAGCCAATTGATTTTTTGTTATATGGATTCAACCCCACTTATATGCTCACTCATTCAATGAAGTCCAACACTTTCAAGGCCCACTGAATCTCTACGCGCTACAAGGGAAGACTTGTATACAAGGGTTTAGTCAAGCTGATGACAGATTGATTTCCATAAAGTTTTCTCATCTATGATAAAGCACACAATAATATGCTTTATTGGACCTTATTGCCATAAATGATTTGGAGTTTGAGCACCTGGATGTCTAGACAGTTTTTCTACACTGGAATTTGGAGTAGCGAATTCATATGCAGTAACCTAGAGGTTTTGAGATTGAAGGAATAGAATATGGGCTAAAGCAATCGCCAAGGCAATGATGAATGTTTGATTCATTTATGCTGTCAAATTATTATCTAGATCTTTTTATAAAAGTTGCATTTATTTAAAGAAGATTGAAAATTCTTTCATTTACTTATTGTTGTAAGTAGATGATATGCTCATTGCTTGCAAATATAAGTGTGAGATCTATAAGTTAAAAGAGTTACTAAAGGGTGAATTTAAAATGAAAGACTTGGATGAAACCAATAGAATTTTGGGTGTGTATATTATTAGGGACATAGCAGTTGGCAAGTTATACCTCTGCCAAGAAAGGTATATTAAAAAAGTCCTTGAGAGGTTTGTCATGAAGAATGCAAAACCTGTTATTAATCAATTTGAAGCTCATTTCAAGCTTTCTAGTAAGATATCACCACAAACTAAAAAAGCGAAGTACATGGCACACGCCTCCTGCAATAATGTGATTGGTGGTATAATACTAATTCAGATTTAGCTCAAGCAGTTAGTATGATTAATTGATATATGTCATATTTCAGAAATGCGTACTAGAAAGTGGTTTAGTGGATAATGAGGAGCTTGTGTGGAACTTCTCATTATTTCCTAAGTATGAAATGTCTTCTAGTATAGTTTGGTTGAATATTGTGATTCTTATTATGTAGGAATTTGAAAAAGAGAAGATCATTGACGAGTTATGTCTTTACTCTTAGAGATACTACTATCAGTTGGAAGATTTTCCTATAGCCTAATGTAGTTTTATCTACAATATAAGTAGAATACATGACATTTTCTGAAGCCATTAAAAAAGCTATATGATTGAGAAATTTATTTGGTGAACTCAGCAAAATAAAAGGTTGTGTATGTTAATTATGATAGTAAAAGAACTATATATTTGACTAAGAACAAAATGTTTTATGAAAGAACGAAACATATTGACATACAGTATCATTTTGTTCAAGAAATTATGGGTGAAAGGCAAATTTTGGTGAAAAAGATTTGAGAATCCGATCGACACATATTTAGTAAACTTGTATCATCTACTAAGTTTGAGTTGTGCAATGACTTGGTAGGTCTCCGAGTTTGTTGATTGTTGAAAGTAGAGAAGTAATCTAGTATTAATATCTAAGGGGGATATAAGTTAAATATTAATTCCAGATTGTTTTGTAATTGACAATATGTGGAGATATTTTTTCTTCATGAGTTTCATATACTTAGTTTACATTGACAACTGAGTTACAATCCATACGTAAATTTTTAAATTTTTTAACCCTCTCAAACCAAGACTACAACAAATGTTAGATTTAGAACCAAAAACAATAAATAACAAGATAATTATTGCAAGCAAATCCTATACTTAGGGCCAGTTTGAGATTGTTGTCGCGTTATTTTCGAACTGTTTTTTTCTTCAAAAAATATCATTAGAAAAATAGGTTCAAATAATGTGATATTAATCTCTAACTAAGCCCAATTAATATTTTTTAGAAATTGATTTCCACAGTCTCGAAGCTACAATTTTTTTTTTTACAAAACATGTATATTTGGGCTGCGAAAAGCAGTCCCAAACGCACCCTTAATAGCAATTTTTCAAAATTACTGTAAAATTAATTTATGTTTTCCTTTAAACATTTATGGTCACAAATTTATAGCAGCAATTCAACGATTATTTTTTTTTATTATAAGTTTTGACAACAAAACTATAGTTACGAAATTATAATAAACAATAAAAAAATAAATATAATTTTGTAGTTAAATATATTTTTTTTGACAATAACTTTTAAATATTACTATTAAATATCTTTTTAAACAGTCAAATTTTTTATTGGTAATTTCTTTTAAAATTAAATCTAAACTTTATTGGAGTGTATTTCAACTAGAGTTGGTTGCATCCAAATACCTAATTTTGGCTATAATCCTTAGAAAGAAGATTCCAGAAAGATTTTATTGGAAACATACCAGTTAAATAAATATGTATTTTAAGATAACGAAAATAAATTTTAGTGTTTTGCTTGCTTTTGAAGGAAATTAAAAACATATCACCATATTTTACCATTTCCATTTTTATATTACAGGTGACATTGAATTATTGATAAATTTTAAGTTCATAATCGTACATAATAAATATATATTATTTATGGAATATATTAGTTAGTTGCGAGCAATATGTTTGATTAAAATGCATGACTTATTTTATTGATAATTTTTTTAAAAATGCTTTAATTTTAGGAATGTTTCTAAGGAATAACACTGGACAAATTCCCAATATATTTGCACAATTAATTATTATTCTTAAAATAATGATTTTCTTTTTTGTACACATTTTTTCTACATTTTGAGTAAAAAATATTCAAGGTATATGAACTTTGTATTTACTATGAGTAAGGTATATGGACTTTTTTTTTTATCTCGAACGTACATGAACTTGTTGGCGACCTGTCTCGAAGGTCCAAATGACCTGTAATAGCCGGTTGACGAGGGTAAAAAACATGCAAGGTACATGAACTTTGCACTTACTATGAAAAAGGTACATGAATTTTTTTTTACCTTGAACGTACATGAATTTTTTTTTTTTTGCCTCGAAAACCCAAATGACCTGTAAGAGCCGGTTGACGCTGCCATGTTATCATTTTGTCTTTAAATTAAACTTAACGTGGGTCCCACATATATGTAAATACTATCTTATCCCTACATTTTCATTTCTCTCACCTCTCTCTCATCTCTCGACGAAACTCACTCTGTCAGCTTCTAAATCTCAAAATTTTCCTTCTCTAACTCGTTTCCTTTGTTTCTTTTCATTTCATCCTCAAACCCTAGCTTTCGGATCTCAATCTTTTCCTCTTTCAATTTGTTCTCAGTCGTTTTTTTTAATTTAGTGTTTTGTTTACATATAATGCATGACGTGATAAAGGGGATGAAGAGGGAAAAAAAATTCATGCGCGTTCGAAGCAAAAAAAAAAGTTCATGTACCTTCCTCATAGTAAATGCAAAGTTCATGTATTTTGGATGTTTTTTACCCACGTCAACCGGCTATTACAGGTCATTTGGACATTCGAGACAGGTCACCAACAAATTCATGTACGTTCGAGGCAAAAAAAAAAGTTCATGTACCTTCCTCATAAGTGCAAAATTCATATACCTTGGATATTTTTTACCCCTACATTTTCCCCTTTAAACTATCATTTATCCTTTTTCTTTATAATAAATATATAATTTAAATGTATCTTTTTATATGTACCCGTATTATAAACAAGCTAAAAGTTTAATCATTTTCTTATGGCTTAAAGTTTTTCCAAATTATTTTTATTTTTGAAGATATATATATTTAAATATTGAGATAATCCGTGCATAAGTAACAAAACTCCTAATATGTAATGTTATTTTTATAAGGCAAAATACATATTATGTCTTGTTTTCGGATGTTTTATAGAAAATATAATTAGTTTTGATCAATATTCTAATTACATCGGGTAAGTAATTTTTCCATTTTATAGTATTATCAGTTTTTAACCCATCATATCGTTTCTATCAATTCTCAAAACCTACCAAATATATTTCGAATAACTAACAACAAAAATTATATAAAATTAATAATTGAAAATTCTTAACATTCTTACGAAAATAATTAAAATAAATATTTATTTTGTAATAACATAATAAAAAATATATTTTTTTAAAAGGAGTCAAAATTTTATTAAGGATATAAAGTACTATTTCGCTCCAATAAAATTACAAATCTTATTCTAATTAGGATTATCCAAAGGCCTTAAGAAATGGTCAAATAATTACATAAACAGTATATTCGGAGAAATAAAAAGATCTGAAAAAGAAAGATGAAACTGTTTCCTACTACTTTTAAATAGAAACAAGTGGAAGTAATGCTTTTGATAAGAATATCATCTCCCTCATCTGAACCTTGAAAAATGTGTCCGTTTATTTTTTTTTAAATTTCCAACATATCATAAACCACAAAGAAGTTTCAAACTCTTTCATAATTGGATTAGGAAAAAAGTCTCGCTACAAGTGAAAGAGTTCCTTTATAGAAAACGGAGTTGCCAATTGATCTAAACACCTAACTCTAAAGAGAGATACTTCTGTGATAATAAATAATGACATACTCCATCGATTCAACATAATCACAAAAAAGACATGTAGCATTATTATTGTTATGCATAATGTTTAAATGATTTATTATTTATTATTGATTTATTCATATTTTATACTCTATGCATTATTAATTTATTATTTACTTAAATATCCAAATATCTCGAAACACATAAATTTTTTTTTTTGGTAAAATATGATTTAGTAAAGCTAAAAATGCCATCTAAAATGCAATGAATCAGTCCATAATAATAAATGGCGTATGTTGTAGAAAATATCTCCATGAAACCCTAAATCACATTGTAATGTACAGAAAGGAAATATTTTTAAAAAAGTAATATTGATATTTTATTAGTCCAATGATTTAAGAATCGTAATTTAATACCTAAGTGATGATTAAGATAATAAAAAAGGGTACAGTGCATAAGCAAGATTATTAATTAATTAATGGGAAGTGAATTTTCGTCATCTGGGTCGTCATTACATAATTTTATAATAAGCCATTAGGAGTTTAGGACAGAGATTTTGTTATTTTAATGAACTTAAGGTTACATCAAGTGGCTTCTATTTATTTGCATAAATAATAATATAATGTTTTTTTATACTTAGTTGAAACGTCTACAATTTTCTTTAACACGTGAATTCTTGTAATTTATAATTTGAGTGAAGCTTCACGATCTTTGGTAAACCTAGAATTCCATTTTTGGTACTTGATAACATTATTGTTTTATTTATTTATTTATTTAATTTAAACTTCTATTGCAAACCTACGAATTAATTATAGTTAAATAATTACTTAATTAGCATCTCCTGACTGTAGTTCAATATATTATAATGTTATTAAAATCGAATCGGACCAATCAATTCGACTGATTTAACCGTAAATTAGATGTAACGTAAGTTTAATTTAGTTTTTTTTTTTAATTTTTAAAAAATTTAATAAAAGATTAAAGATTATAATTTTTAGTATTAGAATTGTTAATTTAATAATATTTTATTATTATTTTAATAAAAAAGTACTCATTGTATTAAATCACTAGAAATCAATCGCATTACATTTGGAGGAGAGTTTTTAATTGAAGAGAAATCCATAGTAAATCCTAAATGAGCCAAGTGATGAGCTACCCTATTATCTTCTCTTCTCATAAAATTGAAGGAGCAAAATGACAAAGCCTTTGCTAGCGAGCGGCAATCCTCAATCACTAAACCCACTGGTGATACTGTAAGCAGACGACAAATCAGATAGCATAAATTTACTTTAAAAATCCGAAAATTCCTTTATAAAATCAGAGAAATTCGGTTTTTATTAAAATAAAGTTCGTTTTGGAGTTGCTACACGGATCAGTTTAACCGGAAAATTCAGTATGGCTGAACCGGATGAGACCACCATACAACTAAAAATGAGATTTTGGGTTCGGGATAAATTACTTACTAATTTGGAAATTGGAATTGCAATATGCATTTAAATATACCTTAATTCATTTTAGTTAAAAATGCAAAACCCATACGCGAAAGCATTAAATAAATAAATAAACACGTCATTACAACCTTTTCACATCAAACTATCTTAGATGTACAATTGATATTTTATGTGGGAAAGGGGGAGTACAATTGTCTAAATTACATACGAAAACCTACATGCAATGACAGTTTATAATATTCATAAATTAAATAAATAAACACATCATATGACCTAACTAAAAATTTGCAAAACAGATAATGGTTAAACAATCACAGACATAACAATCCCAAAATTTAGATAACTTTGGAACTGAATGCATTTCTACTACACAATCACACTGATTTTCCAGAATTAAACAGACAAGAACAAATCTGCGACGACTTACGGGTTTAGTGCGCAGCGGAGTTTCGTCGTCTCCCTGCAGTTTCTCGCTGTCCCAAATCCAGCTTTCAGGAGTCGTCTGGTTGCCTTTCTTACACGTATTCAGAGGAATACGGAGTACATGCGTATTCCGCAGATTCTTTCGATAAACGAAAGAAGAGATTTCATAGGGAGTGTTTCAGATTTTCAGAGAGAAACTCGTTTCTCTATTTCTCTACATTCTTAGAATCCGTAGGAAATCCTCTATTTATAAAGGATTTCCGTAACCACCACCAAAGGTGAAATATCACCTTTGGTCCCCGTACTTTTAAGTTATTACAACTTAATCCCAATTCAATCCAAATTGTCATGGGCAGACCGGGTTAAAAATCAACATCTCTCACTCACACATGACAAGACACACTTTCATTACGGATAATCTCTTCAATTGTTACTGTCGGCGAATCCGCGTGACCAGTCAACAACATGTACAGATGCATAAAGTTTCCTTCATTTCTCTTCAACGGCTTAACGTGACTTTCCCCCTAGTTCAATTCCATGATCACATGGTTTCGTCTCACTTTGACCTCACGAAAACTTCATATGCACTACATACCTCTTCACTAAGAAGAAAATTTTTTATGAAGAAAAATAAAAGGTATTGGACCCAAGTGCTATATGTTTCGCTAGTGTCATGTCTCGAAAAGAACTTCCTCTCTATAAATAACCTTCCACGATATATCTAGAGTTTATTCAAAAGGTCCCTAATATACCTGTTCATAGCTAACGAGGTCAGGCTTTGGGATTCCAATCAAAATACTCTGCTGGACATATCCTTCGTGAAATTTATGAGAGTCATAAGGGTGAATAAATATGGATCTCACATTAGGAAA
>CAOJCR013557331.1:0-10819 GCA_948330485.1 Euphorbia neoarborescens | reverse complement strand
TAAAATCTCAAGTGGTTCACAACGAATTAAAGCAAAATTCATATTGAAGTTATCACAATCAATAATTGATAAACTATAAAATTGAAGAAGAGAAGCGAACTGAAATTGCAAAGAATAAAACTGAAACAAAGATATCTCTTCAAAACTTCAGAGCTAACCCATGAAACAACTACAGAAATGCCTTCATCCTGTAAAACAGGACTTACCCCAAACATTAGATCGAAGCAACCAACGCTCTCAAATTGACAACGGTTGAATCAAACCCTAGATTGAACACGAAATCAGAATTTTAAATTGTTACCGAGTAGCGATATACAAAAAATGTTCACAATAAAGAAGCACGATGAAAAAGAAATCAAACCCTAAAATCCAAAAGCAAGGAAGTGAAACAGAAAGGGAGAAGTAGAAGAGAAGTTTGTACCTGAGCGTAGAGGAAAAAATTGAAACTGTGAGGAGAGAAGAGAAGCAGTTAAAGAAAGTGGTAGACCAAAGGCCACGTATTGGCCTTTCTTTTGAAATCAAATTTTAAAAAAAAAAAAAACTGCTACAAAAAAAACGGATCCACTTCTTTGAAATATTTAAATTTAAAATCCAGAAAAAATAAGATTAAAAAATTAAGAAATTTTATATATTGACATCTCAGCTACTATAAAGCCCTTTTGTTGACACCTCATCCTCTTTCACTAAGAATTTATAATAAAATATTGATTATTATTAATATAATATTTCTTTTAAAATTTATTAAATTTTGTTAAAGTTCCAATAATTTTTTTTGAGTTTAAATTGGGGTTGAGTTCAATATTTTTAAGTAAAAACTTAATGGATTCGATCTGAGCCCATCCGAACCTCATCCATAAATAAATTTTCGTATTATTCATCTAAGGTACGATAGATTGACTTTATAGTAAATTTTTCTCAACATTTAGAGGAATGTTAGAAAAAAAAGATAAAGAAAATGTAGGTGGATTTTATCTTTAACCCGACAATTATCTGATCAATGTTATTGATTTTTTCTGAAGAAAAAACTAGTAAGAAATGAAAGCTTGAGTTGGGTTGTTGCAACCCAGAGAGCAACAGCGAACAGGATGATGATGCAGAGTACTACAGCAATTTCTCCTCTCTGCTATTCTAAAATCCCCTCGCATTCTCCACTTCGGACCTCAATTGCCCCCATTGTTTTACCTTCCTCTCCTTCTCAAATAATTCTCAAACCCTTCCATAATTTCCTTCATGTCGTCTCACCTTCTTACGCCTCCGGTACTCTTCTCTCTGTTTATTTACTGATTCCCAATTATTCCTTGGCAATATATTTTTTTTTTTTTGACTTTAGGTTCTTCCAGTTTAGTTTGTTTTTATTTCAGTTATGGTTGTACTAATGTTAAAAGTTGTTTATTTACTTGCTTACTCAGCTTCTTCAATTTGAGATTGTATTGCTGTTTTCTTAATGAATTATTTTCCCTGTTTGGTTGGTTGGTGTTAGTGGTTTCATTTGCTGCTTCAGCTACTCGAGATATTGTTGAAACTGCTGAGAGTGAATCACAATTCGTTGAAGTTGGGTATTTATCTAGTGTTCACGGGCTCCAAGGGGAAATTTGTGTGAAACCTATTACTGATTTTCCTGAATTAAGATTTGCTAAGGTAGTACATGTTCTGAACAGCTCAAGTTGAATAACTTTTTATATTTCTGCCATTTTGTATCTTTGTTGCGATATTTTTTTATTTTTATTTAGCCTGGGAAAAGATGGTTAAGGCAACCGGTTTCTGGGAAAGAAACTATACAAGAAGTTATGCTGGTGGAGGGAAGAGGACACCATGGACTGAAGAGTTGGATACTTAGGTTTGAGGGAGTAGACTCGGTTGAGCAGGTGAGCATTAGTGAGCATAGTGCTTACCTTGCCTTTCTACTTTTCTCTTTTTCAGATATTCAATGTACATATGCATTTTGATGGTCTCTTCCAAGTAATCTGGACACAGTCAAAACAAAACAAGCAAAAGATCGTGTGCCCTATGCAAATTTCGTTACTTTATTATGATTTCATGCATAATTCACAAATTATAATTTTCAGGCTAAGCAGCTTGTTGGATCAACTGTCCTTGTGAAAGAAGAAGATCGACCACAACTGGACGAAGGAGAATTTTACACTCGTGATCTTGTTGGCATGAGAGTGAATCTGAAGGTTGAACATTTTGAAGCATTGTTTTAGTTTTCTCCTTAAAGAATATGTATAAATCACAGACAAATTTCAACACTTCAGCATTTAATTTCCCTTGTCTTTCCATGTTATCCTTCTCCTTTTGCTCGATTTGTCTTCTTACTATAAATCTCTTAATATTTTAGTAATTTTACTGTTTTTCTGAATTTAATATCTGTTTTTGTTCTTTAAAAAATACAGTCTGGCCACTGCTTTCAAATTTTTATGATATATTCTTTTTTTCTTAACTCCATGTTCTTTGTTGCTGACTTTTCAGGAAACTGGTGAATATTTGGGAACGGTTGTTAATGTTTTCGACAGTGGAGCAAGTGATCTCTTGCAGGTCATGCTCTATCCACAAGTGGAAGTTCTTGAAGGTACCGCAACGTCAACCACTGCAAAAACTGGTTTGTCTGGTTCCCTTGTGTGGGTACCATTTGTTGAAGCAATTGTTCCAGGGGTGGACATGAATAAAAGAGAAATGTGGATTACGCCCCCAAAAGGGCTACTCGAGTTAAACATACGCTCTGATGAGAGGTCCAAGAAAGAAAGGCGTCAGCTTGTGAGACCTACTCTTTTTTATACTTGCTCAATCCCTTTAATTAATGAATAAACATTAGTTACTAGTTACTAATTTAGTTTGTATCCGAACAGTTGACTTCTTCTCTTATGTTGTATTTGCCAATGTCCATTTCTCATTCCTTCCAAAATTTAGGAAAGGGCTATAAATTGTTTATAGTCAATTGTTTTATCGTTTCTGCTACCCTATTCAAATTTTGAGGCTATTTGAGGCACTTGGTATGGTGAAGTTCAATCTTACTTTCTTTCAGTGCCTTAGTAGATAACTGCTCTTTCTAGTTATTAGTCTTTCACTTTCTCTTTTATCTGGCATTGTAAAGGGAACCTATCTATGTTGATTTTCATCCTTTTCTCTTTACATATGCATTGGTCAACTTGTACATGTACAAATTCAATCATGCAGGCTTTTGTTCATACTTTATGTGTGTTTTAGCAATTGAAATGTTTTCCAGACTAATGTTGGTTTTTAACTTCGGATTAGAATGCGTACAAGGGGCAGGCACTGCTTTCATGAAACTTTGTTTGATATTCGATTCATACTGGTTTGATTCTTGTGTGGCGTGATAGTTATAAATCAAATTACTATTGTTAGTGCATCAGCTTTTCTGGTTGTTGCCTTTGTTCACTGACTCTCTCTTCAGGTTGAATATGCATCTGGAAGTAATACGTAGTGGCAGGATTGATTTTCCTATAGTACATGTTCATTTATTTGATCCACCAATTGGTGCATTAGGCTAAATTTGGTCACATTACTTTAAATTGTAGGAGTGGAAGGAAAGAAAAAAATTTCAACGCCGCCTTATATCAGCAAAAAAGAAACTGTCTGAAATGGAGCAAAAACATGTCTTCGACGGATTAAGATATGGGGATAAATCCCAAAGGAGCTTACTTGCGGACCAGATTGTTGGTATAAATTTAAAATTACTTCAAGAGGCACTGCAAATGTCTGAGATACCCTCCAAGAGGTATTTTAGGTTCTTATGTTTCATTTAACTAAATGTCTGGTATTTTCTTGAATTTTGTTTCCTAATTGGCTATTTTAGGCCGAAAGCACGAAGGACTAGTTTCACCTATTTTGTTGCATAAAGCACTAATCTCTGCTCATTGAAATGCGCAGAAAACATTTCTTTAATAATTATGTGGAGTTATTTTCCTTCAATTACCATGAGTGAAGTTGTTCTGTCAATATTGGATTTTCATGGCTCATACATTAAACGTACATATGTTCTTTTTTATTTTTTGATATTCTGATGCTTTGAGCTTTTCTTTTGATCTTCTTGAATCAGGTGGAGTCCGAATGAGGTGATCAGCACCACAAGAACCAAGATAATAAAGAATTCTCTTGAGCTATCAAAGGAATGCTTAAATTCTTGGACAACTGGAGAGAGTTTGACTGAAAATTTCCAATTACAAGAAAAAGGAGTTCATCTTTTGTCTGAGGGAAAAGTGGCTATCATTTTAGTCCTGAATGACACGATGAGTAAGGGAAGAGGCGATAGCCCTGAAATCAGTGAAAACTTCATTGAATTCTTCATTCGGAAATCACTTTCATACGATAAGACATTTATAAAGGTGAAACTTCTTATTCGTAAAACCTTTCTTCTTAGTTCTTGACGAGTTATTCATATGGTCACTTTAACTCAAATCTTGGAATTTTTTTTCCACTGGAATGGATTTTCTGACATGTACTTTGTGCAGACTGTTATTTTGTGAAATAAAAAAGAAAGAAAAGTAGAATAAGCTGAAATGCAGATCACACTATTGGAAATCTATATAGGTAGAAAGGTTTTGAGCACTATTTAGTTCCTGGAAATGATCATAGAATATCATTACCCTTTACATTCTCTAACTTTGTTCAGAGATTTAAATTTTAATACCTCGTCTCTAACACATGCATTTTTGCAGATGGAAGATCGTGTATCTGTGCCTCTGGTCTTCGTTGGCCCTGTCAAAGAACTCCAGTTATTGAAAACGTTGTTTTTAAATAATGATCACTTTGGTTTCGATATTGACAAGGTCGGTGCCAATTATTCTTACTTTGCCATAAAATTATCAACTAGCAGTAGAGTAAACTTTGGTTGTGGTGTATCTTGTTTCCTGAACAAATATATATTTCATTACTTCTCTGTGCCCTGTAGAACGGAGGTACTGAAATCTTGTTTAAGGATATCTGAACTGGTGTCTGCCTGTCATGAAGTATTCAGTTTATTGTCTTGACTGCAATGAATATGGATCAATTCAATATCCTCGTAATCGCATATAAGGAATCTGAATCTCTAGAATGCCAAAATTTGTGTTCTAACCAATTGCATGTCATAATTCTGGCTATATATTGGGTGAAGGAAGAGACATTTGCTTTTGTCTGCAAATGTCATATTTGGTTTCTACTCTTACAGGTGTGGTTTTTGGAGGAAGTGAAGCTCCCAGTTGTTAATTATCCTGCAGAAGAACAAAGCAGGCACAAAATTTTAATGAAATCAGCATGGGAAATTCTGCAATCACCCGTTGGATCTGGAGGAATTTTTAGCCTGCTTTCATCACACAACATTCTGGAGAGTTTGGTTGAAGTGGGTGCGGAATACATCGAGGTTAGATATTTCCGAAGATTTTGTAGGACTATAATAATACCAACTGTGATTTCTTTAGTCAATTAAATTTTTATGATGTTGTTAAGAAGAACACTTGGATGCCAAACCAAGGGTTACTACGGGGCACATAATCTGGTGCTTGGAATTGAATGCAACTTTGGATTGGTTTCTTACTGTGTTTTGGATATGGCTTCCAGGTATGTAGTTTTGGCGAAAATCGTTACATTGGGAATGCTCCATTGCTTGGATATGTTAATTCATGCAAAGCAGATATTGGAGTCCAAATCTTGGAAGATATGAAAGATTCAGAGGAAAGTTTTGACATGATATTCTCGACGGGTTTCATGAAGTTGTTGACAGAACAGGTCGGTAAACTCCAATTCTGTGCAACCGCGGCGCTGAATTCGTATGTGAAGATGGTCGACAAAGAATGGGTTGATGTCGTTCCATCGGCACCGAACTCGTACCGATTTCATTGTTCAGTTTACAGTTCCTTGAATGCTTGTCCTCTTGATAAGATTTGTGTAATGTTAGTAACAGAGTAACATGATACTGGAGAGATTCTTCACATGTTAAAATGTAAAATTATAGGCAAGTTAAATATCTTCTCTTTCTTATTATTTTATTTATAAAGAGGTAGAAATGACAAAATAAATATATGTATTTTTTGATTGAATAAACTTTTTTTTTTTATAAAATATGGACTTTGTAAAAGAATAAAAAAATTATTATTATTTTTTTATTATTATTTTGCATATAATTTTATGGATTTTTGAAATAAAAAAAATTAAAGAAGAATTATTTTACTCCTACTGTTGGCCCTTCAGCACCATATATGTTACTGTTTCATTAAAAATAAATTTACTGGCATTGCTTTTTTAATAGTGGAGAGACGGAACCGGATTCTCTCCAATTGCGTACGGAATTAGAGAGGTCCAGTTTCAGCAATCTTAGCCGTCCATCAAAAGATGAACGACTGAGATTCAAATTTTTTTTTTAAAAAAAAAATTTTTTTAAAAATAATTTGAATTTCAGCCGTCCATCTTTTGATGGACGGCTGAGATTCAACAGAACCTCTCCAGTAGGAGAGAATCGTAGAGAGACTAATTGAGCAAACCACCCTAAGATTAGGAGCTTCTATCATTCTATGACTAAAAAAATATTAAAAACTAAAATATGTGTTATCTTTTACAATTTAATAAATAAGAAAATAAAAATTCTATATAATCTTAAACATATATTGTTTTTATATCTATATATCATTTATAAATTTTAAACTTTTTTCTTTTTTCTATTTCGGTTTTTGAATTTATGTAAAAACAACTCTCGAACTAACAGTATTATCAACCTAAAATCATAACACAGTAACAGAATTGTGATATGGGCCGAGTTTTGAGTTGTTCAGCCCAGGTCAACTCCATAATAGCCCAATTCCGTGAAGACAATTGTTCACCGTCGGATCTTTTTACTTGTATCTTGATTGTGATTTCATTTACCAAACCCTAATTCTATCCTATACTTATATAAAGCTGGAGCAAGTGCCTCCATATTCAGTTGCCGGCTTCTCAAATCCCTAACTAGGTCAGGCCGTTCTCCAATTTCTCTGTAGAGTTCTCAGATCTTTACTCTTATTATTTTGTCTTTGTAGTAGGTAAGTAAAAGTAGTATTCTGATTATATTGTCTTTCTAGGAGGTAAGTAAAAATGGCGGTGCCGTTGTTAACTAAGAAGATCGTGAAGAAGCGGGTGAAGAAGTTCAAGAGGCCACAGAGCGACCGCAAGATCTCTGTGAAGGTATAATTGTTTTCAGCTTGTTTTACCGTGTATGCATTCGACTGTATTGGCTTGTTTTGCTTGTTTGTATGATTTCTTTGACGTTTGCTCTGAGGGAAATGATGATATTGATTGTCGCCCCAGTCATACTTGCATACTTGGTGCAAGTTGGTGATTGACTTTTTATCTGATTCATTGTTATTACTGTTTTTCTCGTTCATTTTTTTTGTACGAGCTGATTTGCAAGATGTAGTTATAAATCAGTTTCGTGAGAATGTATTGTGCGAGGATATGAGGATAACATTTTGACACCCAGTCTTACTTCCGTCTGTAGATGGAGGGTGGTGATTTTCAGACTATTATCTGATTCTTGGAGATTCAATTCTAAGTTGTGCTTTTGGTTGTTTTTTTTCGTAGTAGTTCAAAAATCTGTTATTTTGTTCTTTCTGTTTTTGTGTATTGTGGGATATGATGAAGCTATATGACACCCAGTCTTACTTCCCTATGGGAGCTGGTGACAAACTTTATTGATCTGATCCCAATTTAAATAATTATATGTTGATTCTTTTTCCTTATCTTTTTCAATCGATGATGAAATTGAAAAAAAAAAAAATCAATATGTGCAACGAGATGTGATGATACTTATCCACCTTTTCTGCTATTGGATGATGAACATAGTACATGCACTACCATCTGATCTCTGTTGCATTAGGGTTTTTTTGCTTTATTTTTTCAATTTTACTTGTTTAATTAAATATTTTTAATTGATTTTCTCTCTGTTGTGCAATCTATGATGCAAAGATTTTGTTTTTCCTGATTTACAGTGATGATCATAAATTGATCACCATCTTTCGGCTGAGATTGCAAAAAGTTTTAAAATGTTTTTTCCTCTGAGTTTGATAATAATGTCCCACTCTTCATAATTTGGATTTTTAAGAATCCCTTGCCCCCGGTATCAAATGCTCAGCCTAATATATCATTGCTGCGTGTTTCGTTAGGAGGGCAGAAATGAACTACTAACAGGTCTTTGCGACACAGTTGGCTTCTCTTATAAGCTATCTGTTACTATTTCCCTGCTTACATAAATATATATACATATTCTTCATACATGTTTGCAAATTTTGAACTTCAAATGAACTTATTTTACTTGTAGATGCACTCTATCTAATTGCATCTTTAACTGATCTTCTGATGCTGAGGAGATTATTACGTAGCTGTTATTGATGAATTATATCTGTCTCATCATTCAATAACAGGAAAGCTGGCGCAGACCTAAGGGTATTGATTCCAGAGTGCGGAGGAAGTTCAAAGGATGCACTTTGATGCCCAATGTTGGCTATGGTACTGACAAAAAGACTCGCCATTATCTTCCCAATGGTTTCAAGAAATTTGTTGTCCACAATGTTCAAGAACTTGAATTGTTGATGATGCATAACAGGTAAACTGTCAATCCCGTTCAGTTTATGCTGGAGTAGGAATGGTTCCTTCATGTTCATGTATTTGTGTTTCTTGATTTTTGCAGGACATACTGTGCTGAAATTGCACACGATGTGTCAACAAGGAAAAGGAAGGACATTGTTGAACGAGCTGCCCAACTTGACGTCGTTGTTACCAACAAGCTTGCGAGGTTGCGTAGCCAAGAGGACGAATGAGGGTAGCTTGAAATATTTGAGTTGTGTACGATTTAAAACATTTTGTTTGCCTTTCCAATTCTGGATATTTGAATCTATCAACTATGCATGTGCCTTAGGTGCTTGTTGCCATATGCTGGATACTCTTTCTATCAATGATTATAGTTTTGAACGTCGGATTCATTATGTTAGAAGACAGTTTTCATGAGCGTTGGAAATGAGGTTCTGAATTGTGCTTCTTATGAACTGAATTTTGTAGGTCAATTTACAGTTGCTTGAATGCTTGTCCTCTTGATTTGTTTAATGCAAATAGCAGAGTTGAACGATACATTCCATTCTTTACAAGTAAAAACATAAAATTGTAGGCTAGTTGAGCATCGTTTATTCTATATATTTAACTTCACAAGAGCAGTTTGAAATAATAAGAATGGTGGAAAGGGAAAAAAAATTTACTCATCTCTAATAAGCCTTCGCTATTTGATTCTCACACACAATGTCACGAAAAATTAAGTTAATTATATGTACAAACCGTTGTCGGTATCTAAAGTTCCACTTCAGGAACTGCATACTCCAAATCAAATAGCAGTAGTTAATGTGCTTTCATATTGCGTAAAAACATCATTCTCAGTACCAAATTATGCTACCAATAATCCCCACAAGAACAAACACCACTCTTGAAATGGTGAAAGCGACCAGAATCTCTCAAAACAATCTCACGCCCAACAATACTCGAAATAAGCTTAATCACACAGTGACAATCTCCACACACTCTCAGATTCTTCATCACTGTTATCGTACTTCCCTCCACACTGCTCATCAATGCAAAGGCAATCGCCAGCCTTTCGCTATGATAAGACAGCGTCTCTTCCTTTTGCTCATCCTCGACATCATGTAGAGCGTATCTGTGATCAGGAACATAACCCAATTCTTTTAGTTTTCCTCCCAACCAGTCCAACTTTTCGTATATTCTCTCGCTCAGAGCGTGCGATCTATCTCCAGAGAGAAATTCGTGTCGCCTGCCCTTTAAAACGACCCAACTGGACCCTTGTTGTTTCACAACTCCTCCTTTCTTCATCTTCACTCGTATTCTCGAAACATCAGACCATCTGCTGGCTGACGCGTATACGTTAGACAACAAAACATAGGCAGCACTGCACTGCGGTTCTACTTCGAAAATCCTCTCTGCTGCTCTTGCAGCAACCTCTAAATTACAATGCATCTTACAAGCGCTTAGAAGCGATAGCCACATTGGACAATTCGCTTTCATATGCATCATGTTTCGCATTAAATTCTCTGCTTCTTCTAACTTCCCTGATCTCCCTAAGATATCCACCATACAAGCATAGTGCTGAAGTGTCAGCGCTATGGGTTTACGTTGACTTATGTACTTAAAGAAGCACCTTCCTTTCTCTAACATCCCAGAATGGCTACAGGCAGAAAGCAGTCCGGTGAAAGTGATTTCGTCGGGATTTACATATGAACGTATCATTTGACCAAAGAAAATCAGTGCCCACTTACCTTGTCCATGGTGTGAGCTTCCAACGATAACTGAGTTCCATGATACAATGTTTTTTACGTTGATTTGTTTAAAAGCAGCCACAGCATCCTTTATATTCCCGCATTCGTTGTACATGACTGTGACGGAATTACCTACAAAAGCATCGGTTTCAAAACCAAGTTTAATGACAATGGTGTGAATCTCTTTGCCCTTGTCAATGGCATCTAGGCCACGGCATGAATTAAAAGCACTGGTGAATGTAGATTGGTTAGGAAGGACACCCGTCTTTATCATGTCACGGAGAACCCTCATCGCATCCTCGTGCTGATAATTCGCATCATATCCCGTTAGCAGGGCTGTCCATATAACCACGTTCTTGCTCACTGTCTCGTGGAACACTAGTTGAGCATTCTTGATTTGCTTGCAGTTTGCATAAAATGAAATCATTGAGGCTGATATAAATTCATCACAGAAGAAGTATCCTAATTTAACAACACAACCATGAATCTGTACACCTAAACTGAAGTTGCTTGCTTTTGCACAAGCTGTCAACAAAGAG
>CAOJCR013557192.1:0-10695 GCA_948330485.1 Euphorbia neoarborescens | reverse complement strand
ATCCGGGCAGCAAATAGTTTAAGCTTGGTTTTGATATTTCCCATTTTCTTTGTAGAAGTTTTCTTTACCATTCAGCTAAAGCAAAGGCCAGAGATCGGTGGCTCTGATACCAAATGTCAGATCAGAGCTGACAAATGAGAGGAGAAGGGTGACCTATGGGTGAGCTAAGAATGAGAGGTAAATTAGGTTAGGAAAAAGAAGAGAAGAAGAAATAGGAAGAAGAAGAAGTTTAGCAATAGAGAGAAATTGCTTAATAATTCATTGATTCCTAATTCTAATACAAGGATAGGTTTATGTAGTACGAGGACAACCTCTAGTACGTAGGCCCATAGGTAATAATTAAGCTAAATAACAAAATAAGATAACAACCTATAGCAACCTGATAAGAATGTTGATCTAGCATTTCTATTCTTATCTACTGTGATGTCTAAGTAGTATTTTATTTATCATAGAGTAGTAAGCTAACTAAATTAACTACTTAACCATTCTTCCTTTGCTATATTTTGACACCATAGCAGAGAAAACTATTGAGGGAGTGAGGGAAATAAGATAAAAGTTTAAAAGAAAATAAACATACCCAATAACTAGCAGCTTCCCACCAGAGAGAGCATACAACACATCTGCCATCAGTGCATAGCCAGCAGGAGATGACTGCACCAACAAAATTGAGAATTAGTCAAACGACACAAAAAGCGAAAGGGCAAAAAAGAAATTCTGTATAAAAAAATTTTTTGCCATACAAATGAAGTGCTTTGAAGGGAAAACCAGCGACATCCACATGATGGTTTTTAGGGAATATCTATCATCCATTGCCACAATTGCCTAAACACAGAAACCGTCAGTTTTAATTTCCTAATTCGCATCCAAGTGAAACTATACAACTTAATATGAAATTATACTTTGCTTGCAGTCTATTTTTAACTTTCTTCCTATAAATAAGAAAACAGTAAACCCTAGATTTAGTCAGCAAACATTAGAGATCCACCATAGTTTTGAAGACGAGCATCAATCTATTCTTATGAAAAACCAATTTTGATTAGATTAGTGAGACGGACATCATTATACTCTTATGAAAAGCCAGACTTAATACAAAAATGCTAAGCAATTTATTTGATTTGAATTGATTGACAATAGACTTATACAAGTCTTGGAGCCTCATGAGATCAATAGCCCATCCAATGGCGATCCCGTGACATTTTACACAGGCTCAAAATCGCAACCGAAATGAGAACACAGTTAAATGATTAAAAAATTGTCAAATTCAGGAAGGCCCTGTTTTGCCTTTTCCTTTTGTTATCTACATTTGTACATAAGCCTTCAAAATTACGAAACAAAATCACGTCATGAATGAATCTTTTACTAAACAAAATTGTCATCTTAAAATGAAGGTGTCAAATGGAAAAAAAAAGGGGTCTGCAAAACACCAACATTTTCTGGTACTGCGATATACATACAAAAACACACACAAACAAGCTCATAAAATCTGTTCTCATATAATGTAAAAGATAATCTTGCTTCCCTCCTGTGATGAGTTGTAGTCTGCTGCTCTGTCACTGGAGCGAATCAAGGATGACACGGATCTATTATCTATTCCTACATAACACACTTCTCTATAGTATTTACACAAGGTGAAGCCGCTTTCTGGCGAAAGCTAGGCACATATACATACACTAATGATATGATATAAGCAAAATCACTAGTTTATGTACAACGATTCTGTTCTACTTACAAACCCAAACGCCTAACCTGATAAAGTGCAGGCAGCATAGCAACTCCTGCAGTTAACAAAAACTCCCCTCACTTCTCTTTCCTCTTTGACTTGGAGGCCTTCTGATTGAGTGGTTGCTTCTCGGTGGAGTCCACGAGCAGCAGACGCGACATTACAAATGCTAACAATTCCTCGCGGTGGGAAAATGTGAAGTCCAAGTGAGCATACTCGTATTCGTTATATGTGGCTTCCACACCAGCTTCTTTCATTCTTCTGTAGTGCTCTTTAACCATTGCAGGCTTAATGACATTGTCCTTCCGTCCAGCAACCAGATCAACAGGAATATCAATCAGCCCGTAGTACTCCCCCAGGTCTAAAGGCTCTTTCGATCCATATACAGCCATGTTGGCTGATGCGCTTCCGTAGTCGTACATTATAAATTTTTTTGCATGTTTCATCTGTGCAAGGTGGTGAACCACGTAAAATGAAACTCCTGGCATATCGTTCATGTTGTAGTGAGGTAAACCTAATACTCCTATCCAATCTGAGCAGTCTCCCCCAAGAAAATAACCAATTAGAGTTTGCACTAGTCCTCCAACAGCAGGGTAGTTGTGCAAGTCACGAGCTAATTTGTTGAGCAGCATTCTGAAGAATCTTGTTGGTATGTATAAACCGGGCATAATAGGAGCCAGAATGGGAGCAAATAGAAGGCATAGATACTCTGCAGCTGTAAACACAAGGTTGGACTCGTGATGGAAACCAGCTGGTGACAATAAAATCAATCTCGAAAGCCTGTGAGGTCGTTCTTCAATGCGACGGGTTATAACATACATCAGCATGACTGCTCCTCCCAAGCTATGAGAAATCGCACAAAGTTTGTAAGGCTGATTGTCAATTGAATTTTCCTCACCATCAGGCCGACTGATTTTCAGTTCCGAAGTTTTCACTTCATGAATCTTTTCTATCATTGCTGGGATATCCTCAACTCCATGCTCATTGATGGAATAGCGCCAATATCTGCATTACTTGCTACTCTCAATTAATTGATCAATATTAGCAATTATTATCAAATTTTGTATAGGGCGTTTGAAAGACAACGAAAACGTATAAAAGAGGAAAGGAAAAAATCCAAAACCAAGAGCAACCAAAGGATTTCTAAAACCAACTTACTTCCTTGAAGAAATTTTCTTGTCAACATGCTCCCTAGATACCAAACCACGCAAGTTCCCAAGGAAAACATCAAACCCTGCACAATAATAAAAGAAATGCATGTCAGTTTTATGATGATTTCACTCTAGCAGGATGGTGAATGAAATGTTACGAACCTTGGTCATAAGCTGCAAATGCTGGAGAACCAACCACTCCATTAGACACCCAACTGGATAGCAATAATAAGATGAATTAGTAGAAAAAGAAAGCTCAATGTATTGCAACACATAAGATGAAAAAGATGGCAAACGACCCACATAAATAATGGATTGAATATTATCAATTATTTATATACTGTTACGAAAGAAATAAACATTTCCCAATTCACAGTAGCAACCTCCTGAGTGCATGGTTAAAAAGAGAAGAGAGATTCTCATTGAGTAAATTACTGCTTTCGTTAGGTATCCAAAAGGTTCCCGAGATAGTATTCTACCCAATGTAATAAAAGTAAGTGAAAACCCTAAACCATATTTATATGAAATCTGAGCAGAGATGTCCCCAAACCACATTTGCAGATATTCCAAATCAACACCTCTGTTTCTCCCTTAAGAACCATTGTTTCCTTCCTCTTTTTCATTAACCTTCCAAACTCACATTTGCCTAGTACAGACTCATGCAAATATCTGTACATAGACATGGTCAGAAAAACTTAACTTAGACCATTTTTTAAACAATTATATACATAGCCAAAAAGGACGTAAAGGTGTTTGAATGACAGAACATCTCTTTGCTCTAAAGATATTCATTTGGAATTGCCAAACTTCTTAATAAACATTAATACAAACTTCATATCTGTTCTAGTAAAATCACACCATTTTTGTTTCTATCTTATATTCAAATATTCATCTGTTCCAGTTTCAGTTCTATTGTGTAATCTCTAAGTGCATGCAGTTTTTAAATACTTGCATGTTTTATCATGTTGAGATTTCTGTTAAAATATAAGATATCTATAGACAGTAACTTTATTGATGATATTCTGGAAACACAAACAGAAATTAAGTGACAAACCAAAATTGTAACATCCATACATACATACATACATATATGTGTGTGTATGTATATATGTACGCATATACATGTGCGTGCGTGCTAAAGCTTCTAAAATTTCACATTATCAAGAAACCAGACAAAATTGGTGATCATCTAAGTCGTTACATGACAAAAATAATTAAATTACCCCATGGATGAGTCGAAGACCCCATGTTGGAGATATACAGCTTTCCGTGAATCCCGTCTGAAATATCAAACAGAAGCTTCAGGTAGCAATTATAAAATCAAATTATGACCTAAAGCAAGAGACAAAACAAACAAACACGTACCTAGGAATTCTTTCAAGAAGAAGAATATATCCATCAGAAGTGATCACTTTAATGGCTTCATATGGGTACCTAAAACAGATAGAAAGCTAACAGATCACAGAATATACATAATATAGATTGGAGAACGGAATATATGACCAACCACGATCCTTACCCAAGCTCTGTTATAACATCCTGACAGGTCCGAGCATCTGTATTAAGAGGATGAGAAGTTATGGGCCTTTCTGTAAGAGTTGGATCGTCTTCTCCAAGTGTCGTAGTGGGGATAGAGGCATCAGAAACGCCACCACGAACATAATCAATGCTCTGAGGTGAAAACCATCTATAGAGCAGTCTGAAGATTTCTGATGGAGAAAGAAGAACATGTGCAGTCCTGTGAAAAAAATCAAATATAGCTTCTATACAAATCTCAATACCAAGATGAAGGTCCTGTTAAGATACCATAAAATAAATGAGTTAAATGCATATCAATGGAGAACAGAAAAGGTCAAATTCAAGAAAGCACAAGGATCAAGGAAGCATGTATGTTCAAGTTCATGAAGCAACCTCTATGACTCCACGCCTCCTATCAGTGGTGCGATGGATGACGTGATCCTTCAAATTATGAAATTTCTTGATTGGATATAATCGTGAAGATCTGCTATTTTGTCTTGTTGATGTTGACCTCCTACTGGAAAATAAACGACAAAGACGTAATGGTATTCCCAGCAGAAACCTCAGAGGAAAAAAAATCCATGAGAACAAGAAAGCAATCCATCCTGACCGAGCCCTATTATTTTTGGTAAAAGTACTTGAACGCGAGAACCGTGAACTTTGAGACATTGGAGATGCAGGACATGCATCATAATCTTCTTCGGCTGATGAATAATCCTCACTTGATAAATCAGAATCCACAGAAAGCTCATGAACAAACTTGTTGAATGAGGACACCCCACTAGCATCAACATCAAATTAGAGAAGAACATGTCACAAGAACTATCTTAAACTAAACAAAAATCTTCAAAGTAAATAAAAATCAGTGGTAAAGAAACGCCAGCCATATGTTCAACAGAATTCTTAAAAGTGATCACTAGCAAATTCGGACAGTCAAGGTATGAAAAGAATGCAAGGAACACGAGTCACCTAAGAATCAGAGTGAAAAATTATACTTCAACCAAAAAGAAAGAGTGAAATTATATCATAACTGTCTAGGGATGAATGCTTGCACACACATGTTATAACATAATAATGCACAGTCTCCAACATTAATGCTCAACTGAGGTCAAGGGCAGCTTTCAATTGGCACTTCTCAATATAATTGGAATTCTCAGTTCGGGTTCTTGTGCCATTCACCTGCAAACTTAGGTCAGCAGTCCCTAAACAACTGAGGCCAATAACTACAATAAGGGCATAGTTGTTACGTGCACAAGGCACACCAAGGAGCAAGGGGCTGTGCCTCGCACGAAGATGAGGCGCAAGCCCGAGTGATACAAAGCATACAACCAAAAAAAATTATAAACTGTCTATACCAAGAATTAACAATTCTAAAACGCAGCAATTAACCAAATATTAAATCACATTCTAATTATCCGAAGTCACATAATTATAACCACAACTATTCCAACTATCCAAACCTTAATTAAACTGAGTATACACTACCTACTAAGTAACTACACTCGATAAATAAAACCTAAAGCGTTCATAGATTAGGGCATGATGACTAACTAATTACTAAATCTATAAATCATCACATGATACATATCGAACATCACCATGACTATCTTGTTCATCATCTTCGTACCCATCCTCCAGTTCATAACCATCCACTTCTTCCTCGTCTATAGGAATTTAAGGACTCTTTGTACAACCTTAGAACTAGATGATACTTTAGCCTTTTCTTTTCTCCCCTTGCATTTGAAGAAGAGAGATTGGCGACATTTTCTCTACTCCACTAGAGTCATAATCACTTCCTTATATATATATGGATTGATGGCTAAGATTAAAACACATGGAAAATCTTAAATGAACAACCCTGAAAATGAGGTGCGCCTAGGCGCACCTCTTTTTCACATGCTAAGGTGTGCACCTAAGTTATAGCTCCTTGCCTAACCCTTGGCGAGCCGTTCAGCTTGGGGCCTCATGCTCCCGGAGCCCGAGGCGCGCTAGTAACAACTATGAATAAGGGTGATTGGATTGGAGCTTGAAAAAGCACAAAACAGATGAGATCCTATAGCACCAATAACATTTGTTCGTGATCAACTCAACTCAACTCAAGTCAAGCCTTGATCCCAAGTTAATTGGGGTCGGCCGCATGAATCTTTTTTCTCCATTCGGTACGAATTTGGGTAAGCTCCTTTGATATTTATAAATATCGCAAATCATGCTCAATAACTCTACTCCAAGTAAGTCTAGGCCTACCTCTACCTCTTTTACTCACACCTACCCCTACCCCTATGTTCTCTACTCTTCTAACCGGAGCATATACGGGCCTATGTTCGTGATCATCTTGCGAAAAAAAAAATTATATTGCTATCTCCGAAAGAATAATAAATGGAAGAAGGAAAAAGTTATTCTTCTTCAACTAGTGAATATTTGTTATCTGCTCTACTTGATCACAAGTGAAGGGTTTATTAGAAAAAAAATCTTAGGTCTCGAGTTGTAATCTAATATTCTTCAAATATTTCATATTGAATACTACAACTATGGTTTCATTTATCCTGTATCCCGTGTAAAAGAAAAAGGAAAGCAAATAATGAATAATTTTCTTGAAGGAGAACTAAAGGGTCATCAGTGAGAAATGTAGGATATCTTATCTTTGATCTCATCAATTCTAATCTCTCGACAATGGAGAGAAACAAGTATTATTTTTTACATATTCTTCCAATATTAGTAACATTTTATATGCAAAAATAAGGTCAATATTCTTATTTTCAAAACTATACCCCCAACAAAATAAAGCTACTTGAATTGACCTATCTTTATCCTTTTTCTCACCGCTATTTATCATATAGTATCCTTCCACTCACTCCCAATTCATCCCTACAAATTGTAATCGACACCGTATATTATCTTATTTGGGCTTCAAATGAGAGTCAGGGAAGCACAAAATATCAAAAATGTCAAATTCAAAAAACCGTAAATTTAGCTACATTAAAATTGATGAGATTGCCACCTTGCATGAATATTTATGTAAACATGCTTGGCCAAACAAGTAGTTAAATGCCACACAACAAAAGAATTGAAAATGTTTGTACACATTGAGGGATATTCCTTCAACAACACATCAAATAATAAAGTAAAGATCTTTCCAGACATTAGCAAACTTCGAATAAATTGCATGGTTCTTGGTTGATAGCTCATTTGGCAAAAAAATTAGTATCATGCTTGAAACTTACTTTTCCATCCATCTGGGAAATCGAGGTCCACGAAAAGTAGGCCTAAGTTCCCAGCCATTAAGACCTTCAAGCATATTACCCTTACCAGGCAAAATAGCCAACAGAAGGGCGGACACTCCATTGATCAGCCGCACAATATTATGCAAAGACTCATAAGTGAATGTCTTCACCGATCTGCAGTAAAACCAAACAAAATATAAAATTAGCAGAAGCTAATAAAAAAAAAAGGGCAAGTATTTATTACTTGGGGGGTTCTTTTTGTTCATATACACACAGAGAAACAAATATAAAATTAGCAGAAGCTACACAAAACCACATTCACTCAACTTAATATTCCAGAACATCTCGTGAAAATTTTTCATGGCATTCTGAAACAATGAAAAAACCACAATACGCATTTCCTTTCACCCTGCTACAAGGTTAATTTCATGGTAGAACACTTCCTAACCAAATGCAAATTGCATCATATCAACCAAAAAAAAAAACTTCTCTAAGTTTTGTCCTGGCCTATTTATTCGCTCTGCAGATGCCAAAAAAAAAAACCTAATAAACGACCATAACAGCCAAGCCATGATTACCCCATAGAAAACCTCTTAAAAAGTAATCTTCACGATGGGGCCTGTATATAGCAAAACAAATCGATTGAACCCTAAATTTTTTTTTCTTATGGGAAAAAAATCAAACGATTAAGGAAACAATATCTCTCTTTAAAAGCATTAAAAGATGAAAACAAAACATACTGACTTCCATTAAAAAGGAAATCATAAATGAACGAAATAAATGCAGGGCTGTAATAAGAGGAAGTGACTCTCACTCTTTTGTGACAGCGAGCACGGTGTCAACGAACCGCTGCATAATTTAGCTTTGAGGTATTTTGTCCAGATTTGATCACCACCTGAAATCTAAACCGCCGAATCCAAATCGCAGTTGAATTATATATTAAAAAAAAAGGAAACTGGATATCGAGGAGAGAATATAGAGAGAAGATTTACAGGATTAGAAATCAGAAATTAAAAAAAAAAAAGGTTCCGATTTGATAGGAGAAAGCGGCGAAACAACGGCAAATGCAGATTCTTCTATTGTTCTTCTGAGAAAAGAATTTGGTTTAAAAAAATAAAAATAAATAAATAATGAAAAAAAAATCCATGTTCGGTAGGACGCGTGGGATTATATGATTGGAGAGGATGTCTATGTGGCAGTTTCTGGTAACAACTGCCTCGCTTTGATGTGTTTGTTAAGACACGTTAGAGTTTATTGAAGCGAGTGGTGTAGGAGAAGACGCACGTGGATAAAAATTTACTGCGAATCGTTGGATTCAAAATGATGCTGCTGATTTTGGTCCAATCAAAGTGCTTACATGACTGTAATCTTCGTCGGCATTGTGCCACGTTCACTCCACAACTTTATTTCCGAACCATTTTTATTTCTTTTAAGTAGAATGCTATTAATTACTGACAACATCTTATGTATTTACTATTTTATCATTTAATAATAAAATAATTTTATTTTTAATTTTTAACCTCGAATGATATGAATAATTTTCGGATAACAAATAGTAACCTCTCTTTTTTATTATCAAAAGTTAAAATTAATATATATAGTTAAATTTTGGAATAATTATTAAAAAAATTTATATAATTTATTTTTTTATAAATAAAATCCTTTTATTTAGTTCAGAATGATAATGTGACAGCTAATGTAACAAGATGAATATATAGATATATTAGAATGGATAGAATTCGGAATGAGATTATTAGGGAGAAGGCGGAAGTAGTAAGTATTGAGGAGAAATTAAGAGAATGCCATTTGAAATGGTTTGGACATGTTAAACATAGACCCGTAGATGATCCGGTTAGAAGAGTAGAAAACATAGGGATAGGGGTAGGTGTGAGTAAAAGAGGTAGAGGTAGGCCTAGATTTACTTGAAGTAGAGTTATTGAATATGATTTGCGATATTTACAAATATCAGAGGAGCATACCCAAATTCGTACCGAATGGAGATAAAGAATTTATGCGACCGACCCCAATTAACTTGGGATTAAAGCTTGAGTTGAGTTGAGTTGATTATTTAGTTTGTTACAAATTAATCCTAAGATTATATTTTTTTCATAAATAAAAGACTGATGTTAATTATGTTACAAGTAAGTTTAAAATGATGACGTGACAGTTAATGTGACAAGATTTTATTTGCAAAAGAGATAAACTATAGAATTTTATTTATAAAAGAGGTAAACCATATAATTTTATTTATAAAATATTTAACTTTAGGATTTTATTTATAACAAATTAAATCACAAAACTTTATTTACAAAAAATATAAATCATAAAGATTTTTTTTATAATCATCCCTTAATTTTTTTTATCGACAGCTTTTACTTTTTTTTTAAGTACTCTCTTGTAAAAAATTATTTAAGAATTTTTTATAAACAATTTTTAAATTATAATAGTTTTATTTTTAATATTATAATTATATACACATAAATTATTAGATGTTAAATTTAATATTATATTTTTATTTATATAATTATTATATACTAAATATTATCATATAGTAAATTATTTACATTTTAATATTAAAAAATATATTATAAATTTGTCAAATACTACTAATAAATTATTATAGCAAATAATTTAGAGCAACCACGGCATTGACTGCAAAAGTAAATGGATACAACTAACAATAATAGTTAAAAATTAGCATCTAGATCAAGCAGACTTTTATTTCTCGCTTATCATGAACCCTATTTTTACTTTTATAGATAGATAAAGAGAAGTTCTACTGTGCGATTCTGGCCACTCAAAATGTGACATTTTAAGTGTCATATGCTTAAGATGTCACATTTTGAGTGGACAGAGAGTACCATCATGTGGTGTTTTCGGTACATATTAGAATTTTCGTAGATAAAATACAGAATGTGTACTTTATTTTTATTAAATTTATAAGTGGTTATTTGATTCATTTTTTAATTTATTAAATTTTTTAATTTATTAAATTGATGGTATAGAGCCAAATATGGGGTCATGGATGATGGGTATGAGTAGAGGCGGATTACAAATCAACCAAATACCAAACCATTGATAATGA
>CAOJCR013556219.1:0-10320 GCA_948330485.1 Euphorbia neoarborescens | reverse complement strand
CCAGTTGTTTCAATTTAATAGATTAGGAATTAAATCTTGCGGAATAACCAAGACGGTCCTATGGGGATCGGCTCCAGAAAATTTTAAAAGGCTTCCGCTGCGCCGATTGAGTTTTCTGGAACTCACACCGGTCCCCAACAGGGGCTCAGTTCGCTAGTAATGAAGTGGACAAGGTGACTGAGCAGCTGCAGAAAATGCTGATTGAAGGGTTTGGGTGCGAGAAGGAGAAGCTGCCAAGCTTGGTTAAGGAAAAAGCTCAAGAAATTGTGAAGACTCTCAAAGATCTGAACCTCGGCCCCAACACAGAAGTTGCTGCTGTTGAAGAAGGTGATGCGTCTAAAGAGGAAGACCTCCCGCCTGTGGGAGAAGACTTTATTTATGATGTATATAGTATCTTTGATATGAACAATGCAGCTTTTAAAGCTATTAATGCAATGAAAAACTCTTTCGCTTACCTGTGTGACTTATTTCCCGATGATTTTGTGCATTCATTCAAGCATTCATTTAATGTCTTTACAATGCATGATGCGTCATTGCATGAAATTAATCTAGGAACATTGAACAAGCCATAACTGGTACATCTATCATCTGACTTATCCCCTGAAGAAAAAAGAGAGATAGAAAATGTCCTTAAAAAGCATTTTCAAGCATTTTCCTGGTCTTATGAAGATATATCGGGAGTGGACAGGGGTATTGTAGAGCACAGAATCCCAGCTGATCTGAAATTCACTC
Organism: Euphorbia neoarborescens; assembly: GCA_948330485.1. NCBI lineage: Eukaryota > Viridiplantae > Streptophyta > Magnoliopsida > Malpighiales > Euphorbiaceae > Euphorbia > Euphorbia neoarborescens. The sequence goes on along the minus strand of CAOJCR013556219.1, from coordinate 9,588 downwards.
CAGTCAAGAAGAAGCTCCGACGACTCAGACCATAATAGGCTGAAAAGGTGAAAGAAGAAGTGCAGAAATAGTAGGATGCCAGGTTCCTCGACATGGTGACTAACCCTTCTTGGTTAGCCAACATTGTGCCAGTGGCGAAGAAGGATGGCAGAGTCAGGGTTTGTGTGGACGATAGAGATCTCAATAAAGCCTCCCCTAAAGACAATTTCCCATTGCCACACATTGTTGTGTTAGTTGACAGTGCAGCGAGATCAACCATGTATTCTTTCATAGACGATTTCTCAGGTTACAATCAGATTTTGATGCAAGAAGAGGACAAACTAAAGACAACCTTTATAACCGAGTGGGGCACTTTCTGTTATCATATAATTCCTTTTGGTTTGAAAAATGATGGGGCCACATATCAGAGAGCCATAACAACTCTGTTTCACTACATGATCCACAAGAAAGTAGAGGTGTATATGGATGATATGTTAGTAAGAGCCAATACACGGGTGCAGTATGATGAGATATCAGATCGGTTTATGATAAGGATTGAAAAGTATAATCTTCGTGTGAATCCGAAGAAGTGTTTATTCGGAGTTACATCAGGCAAACTGTTGGGGTATATAGTGAGCCAATAAGAAATCGAAATGGACCCCGACAAGATCAAAGCTATACAGAAAATGCCTGCTCCTAAAACTGAAAAGGAGGTTAGATCCTTCTTGGGTTCCCTACAATACATGAGCCACTTCGTAGCCAGATTAACCACTTGTGAAAATATTTTCAAACTTCTCAAAAAGAACCAATCTATTGAGTGGACACCTGAATGTGAAATAGCCTTTGACAAGATCAAAGCTTACCTTTCTAATCCACCTGTTCTTCAACCTCCCAAACCCGAAAAGCCATTAATCTTGTGCTTAGCCATTAAAGAGAGCTCTGTAAGGGCAATGTTGGTTCAAGAAGATAATGACCGATATTAATTCCTGATCTATTATCTCAGTAAGAAGCTATTGGACTACGAATACCGATACAATTTGGTTGAAAAGACCTGTACATTTATGGTTTGGTTGACAAAGAAGCTACGATATTACTTCCAGTCATAACAGATCATTGATGTAGCAAAGATAGATCTATTGATGTACCTGGTGGATACCCCAGCACTAGCAGGTGGTTGTTACTTTTATAAGAATTGTATATAACTTATTTCACTAAGAAGGTTATCAAGTGCAGGGTAGTGGTAGAATTCCCGGCTCCGTAACCCATTGAGTCTGATTATGTAGAGAACTTGGACCTCCTTGATGAACAATTGATAGTGATAACAGTAGAGCCTGACCAGTGGGTAATGCACTTTGATAGAGCTGTCAACAAACATAGAGCAGGTTTGGGGGTCATTATTATCACTCCTGAAAAAGAAGTGATTCCCCTCTCCAAGCGCTTAGAATTCCAAGTTACCAACAATAGGGCAGAATACAAGACATGCCTGTTCAAGCTAGAAACACTGATCACACTAAGGGCCACAGACATCGTAGTCATCGGGGACTCAATACTGGTTATCAAACAAATCTGCGGCGAGTGGGATATAAAATAAGAATCACTACGGCCCTATACAGAGATCACAGCTGAAAAGGTCCTCAGATTCAGGAGTTGTGAATTCAGACATATGCCACGAGATGAGAATTAGATAGCGGATGCCCTTGCGGCCTTATCATCTATGTGGGAAGGCCAGTCACCAATCCAATAAGAGCCCTAATCCTCGGAACATCTGAGAATCCCTACTTCTATAAAGTTTCAGTAGTAGTGGAAATAGTCGATGAAAAGCCCTGGTACATTGACATCCTACAGTTCTTGGAAAACGGCAAATACCCTGAGGGTGCTACGGATTCAGAAAAGACCACTCTTCAGAAACTGGGAGCCCAATTTAGATTATTCAAAGGAGAACTATTCAAGCGCACATCAGAAGGTGTCTTACTCAGATGCCTAACAGAAATAGAGGCAGGCTAGAATGCAACAGTTACACTCAGGACACTGTGGGTTGCACGTGAATGGGGTGCCCCTGGCTAAAAAGATTATGAGAGAGGGGTACTTCTAGATAACCGTGCAACAAGACTGCATCCGGGAGGTACTGAAATGCCATGAATATCAGATCTATGGATGTTTGTAGTATTTGCCACCGATGGAGCATCAGAATCTGGCTACTCACTTGCCCTTCTCGGCTTGGGGAATAGATATCATCGGGGAAATCCATCCTCCAGCTTCCAATGGGCATAAGTTCATCATTGTTATGGTTAACTACTTCTTAAAGTGGGTGGAAGCCAAGTCCTATCCTACCATCACCGCCAAAACCATGGCCAAATTCATTGAAAGGGAAATCTTCGCCAGATACGGGATACCACACCATGTGGTAACTTACAATGGGGCACAATTCCAAGGGGCAACTGTGGAATTACTAGTAAAACATGGAATTGAACATCATAGATTGTCACCCTACAGACCCCAAGCAAACGGAGTCGTAGAAGCTGCAAATAACACCCTCAAGGCCATTCTGAGCAAGACAGTCTCCATATACCGGGATTTGGCAGAAAAACTACCTCTAGCCTTACGGGGATACAGAACAAGAGTTAGAACGCCAACTGGGGCAACCCCATACAGTCTAGCATATATAATGGATTCAGTCCTCCAAATTAAAATACAAATCAGATCGTTAAGTGTTACACTGGAAGCAGAGTTGCCAAAAATAGAATGGGTTCGGTCCAAATACGAACAGCTAAATCAGGTAGAAAAAGCTCGACTAAAGGGACTAGACCACCTTCTGATGTATCAACAAAGAATGGCTAGGGCCTATGGGAAATGGGTGAAGCATCTCAGACGACCGCTGAAACCCAGCGATTTGGTACTAAAACAGCTCCGTCAAGTCCACACTGACTCTCATTGAAAATTCAAACCAAATTAGGAGGGCCCCTTTCTGGTCAAACAAGTGCTATCAAAGGGCGGAGTGAAGCTCACTGACTTAGACGGAAATGAGTTCGCCTCCCCTATCAACCAGGACCACTTGAAACATTACGTGATATATAAAAGAAACTAAAAAATCAGCTAAGTTAAAAACCCCTCGGGGCGGCTTAGTTAAAAGTGAGGCGAGCGAGTGAAGTGGAAAACCAAAAAGAACACTTCACGTCAAAGGATAAGTCGGCTTGACATGTAACTTTTTATGTTGTTTAAGCGTTCAAATCAATTTAATCAATGACGTGTTTTGTTGCTTAAAGCATTATCTGATTGCCACAATGAATACGCTTGAAGCATTTTGAAATAGCCATACACTTGAGGTTGCATTAAAAGCCTTTAAATGCGATTGTCACATAATAACTTATGTCTTTCTATGTTGAACTTGTCAAATGTCTAATTTGATCAGAAATGATACCACTAAGCCGTAAACCCCTCGGGGCGGTTAAAAAAATAAAAAAAAGAAAAATAATAAAAAAAATAATAAAATAATAAAAAAAGAAGTAGCAAATGAGTAGCAAGGCTCACACAAGATTAAGGAACTAAACGGATGACTCAGAAGACAACTCGGGGGGTCCCAGAACACCAGCCTGACCCTAAATCTCACATATTAGAACCTCGACTTAGATATCAAGACACCTCAAGCTATCCAGTCATGCTACAAATTAATGAAGATCATGCATGCATGCATTCCAAACACCCAACCACGACATGATTCATGCATCACGCGTACATCACTTGTCATTTTTATCATCAATCGAAGGGGCAAAATTTTTTGCTTCAAAATTATCGATTGAGTGATAAAAACATCACCACTTCATACTACTTCCATATACTTTGCATCATACAGCAACACTACGTACATACTTGCACAAAGGATGAGTCTAGGAGGGCATAACCTCTTTGTCCTATGAAATGCGACGCCTTCAAGAAGACCTCACAATTGTAATGCCGAAGAATTCAAATAATTCGTATACAGGGGGAACCTTTGGGTTCAACATGACTTACATTGAAACCGTTACACGATTAGGGAAATCCACACCGAAGCAGCTCTAAGACTTTCGAAGGACTCCCCAGTGGATCAAACCTCGACGACTCACAGGTAAGTATTTCCCACACTCGCTATCGTGTTTCTATACTCAGCCAATGAATACAGTCACACGAGGGGCAACTGTAAGCACAGGATTTTTATCCCAGGGCAATGGTCTAAACAACGCTCATCAATACCTTTTGTATGCCTCGATATTCATATAGGTTGACTTGAGAACTCTGGCACCTGCTCTTTAAAGGACCGAATCAAGTGTTTATCAAAAAAAATTTTTATGGGTCGGACATACATGCACGTATATGGGCCTAAGGCCCAATTGGGCCCAAACCCACACCTTACGCCCATACCTACTTTCAAAACCCAAAAACCCAAATAAAAACCCATTTACCCAACTAAATGACCCACTTTCCACCCAGGTTACAACAACTAAAAGAGATAAAAGAAAAGAAAATAGAAAAAAGAAGAAAGAGAAGTAAGGTGTGCATTAAATGAGAGCATGGGTTATGGAAAAAAGTGGACACAACCCATACATAAAGAGGATTCACGTCCAAAAGCAAAGGGGCAACTTTCATTGCTGATTTTTAGCAACGTAATTCAAAAAAATTCATAGCAACTTCACTCCCTTAAGAAAACTTCATCCTCACTCTCTCTCTCTTCAACTCCTTCATCTTCTTCTTCCTTGTTCTTCCTTATCGTAAAGCTAAAAATCATTAAACCATTCAAAGGTTTTCTAAAAAAAGAGATTTTTATCCATAAATCTTCTTATTTTGAGAATTTTTCCCTTTAAAATGAACACTTTTGGAAAGAAACACTTATTTCGATCACAAGGTGATGAACGAAGCGAATACGGAGTTCTCATCTCAACCACTCATGGAAAACACGCTACAAGGGTAATCTCTGAGGCCTAAACTCCCATCGTTACACATATTTTCTGTTCATGCATGTTTTTAAAGAAGTTTATACGTAAAAATATGTAAACTTTTGTGAATAACCGAAACTCATAACTTTGGTTGGGAAAGCGGAAGTATCTTGAGCAAATAACCATGTAAAAACTAAAGATCTCCCCTTTTTGACAATGTTTATATACCTTGACTGATCTGGAGTTTGTGGGGGTGAGATCGAGCTTAAAACGGACTCAAAATGAACCAAATTGGGATAAATGTGAACATGTGTGGATCTTGAGTTTAATCTTGTAAAAATGTGTTTCTTACATTAAAAGTGTGTTTTTACTTGTTAACAATGGTTAAAATTGAGATCCCAGACATCCTGGGGAATTTTCGGGTTCCCAAGCAAAGTTTGAAATGAAAAAAAGAAAGTTCATTTTTGGTACAGACCAGAAACACGTTGTGTTTCTCACAAACAAGCCGAGTTCTTGGCTGACAGTACCCAACACGCCGTGTTAAGCACATGACACGCTGTGTTGAGCACCTGACACGCCGAGTTCCAGTAACTTGTCGGCATTTTTTGCCACTGGAAAATCATTTAGCGAAAAATAAGATGAAGCAAGTCGTGTTATGGCCCAATAAGCCGTGTTACAAATTGGAACATGCCGTATTGAGCCAACACGTCGCCGTGTTCCTTCCTGTCTGTACTGGTTCGATTTCTAGCACCAGAATCTGCTGTGTTATGCCACAACACGTCGGGTTCTGGGTCAGAACAACCAAGAACTCTATTTTCACTACCTTTTTAATATATTTTGACTTAAAACCCAAAATAATGCATTCCCATACATTTTACGTATTTATTTTACTGTTCTTGATGTGTGAATCGATGTGTGCCAAATTTTAACGCGTAATATTTTTATATGTGTGACCTAGATTTAAATTTATATATAATCACATATGTATCTAGAAAACAATGTTAGGAAGCTGGGTTTAGGGCCGCTAACACAAATCAATGAAGGGAATTAATTCACGGATGCCCGACTCATAAAAAATTGCATGTTTCAAACCTAAAAAACGAGCCAAACATTATTTAAAACAACAATCACCATGTGCCTATCTGAATCGAGCTAAAAATCTTTTTGGGACATCACAAGTACATCTTTTGGCCCAAACCGTTTCATTTGAGTAACCGAGTCAGGTTAAAAGTCCCCCTACATAAATAACCTCGAGATATCTTTTCTCCCTGTTGTCATCACATGTCCATTTCAAGCATGATGTTGTGCAATGTGTTTAATTTCAAGCCTTTACCTGCACATGTATGTTTAATATCATGTATGATGTAACCCATTCCTCCTTTTGTTTTTGATGTAATCCCCTTAGTTAGGATTCGTGATTTCAATTGGGTTGTAAATATGTGTTTAATTTTTCCGTACTTTATTTACCGCTTTTGCATGCGTGATCACCTTAAAAATCCAAACTAAAATCAACTTAGGCTTCTTTGCAAATAAAAACACTTTGTTTTAAAATGTTGTTGATTTCTTAAATGTCTTTTGAAAAGAGGATAAGTAAATGCCTTATCAGAACCTGATCTCTGGATCACGGTTTTAAATTCGGTCCTAGGATACAGGAAATACCATTAATTAATTCCTGATAGAGCTTAGAACTGGGTGGAGACTACAAATAATTGTTGTTTTTAGAGATTTAAGTTCGAATTTATTTTAAAAATGTTTTCCTTCTAACTTTGATTTCCAAAATTTGGTTTATTTCTCTTGAAACTTGTTTTCTTTTCAAAAATTTGGATTTCTTTTAAAACTAAATCCTAAAGCCCATATTCACACACGTATTTAATTGTTTAAGGATTCATTCGGTTTTATCAAGCCATTTTCCAAACCCCATTTTTCAAAACTAAATCTCTCAAACTCAAAATCCATTTTCCAAAAACTAAACTATTCGATTTCACTTAAAAAGGACGTCCGCTCACAGAATGGCAGAAACAATAGTACGGTTTCACTGGCAGCGTTCCATTTTCCGAAATTACGACCAAAGAAGGGATAGAAAATTAAATATATCCAAAATGTAGTATAACAAATGAGATTAAAAACTCGAGTAAGGAAATAACATCTTATAGAACTACTGAGGAACAAAAAATCAAGATAAAACGAATCAAAATCAAAACCTAAAATAGCTTATGAAAACAGCAACATCTTAACATTGCTCATGGAAATCCACGAGACCAAGCATGGAAGAGCAGAAGAAATATAAAAGGGGGAAGGACTAACCAAGCAAATTCCTTTTCCTTTTTCCAGGTCACATGCAGAGCACTATCTCAATGTTTATTTTTATTCTCTAAAAAATCGCAGCTACCCCAAATCCCAATTTTAGCTGCGGCCTCCTGGATCTAAATCGTCGGTCACCAGTTTAGTCCTTTTTCTCTTTTTTTTGCAGCACCTCTGTCGTGTTTCTCATTTAAAATTCAGTACCTCTCCTTCGATTGTCGAACCCCTATCCTAGTATTTTTTTTTCAATCAATCCCAACCCCTTCTACTATTTTTTTCGAACCTCTCTCGATTGCCCCTCCATCCAAATCTCCTTCGATTAACAATATACTTTGTCCCAAGTTAGGGTTTTATGTGAAATGAATGTGAAGAGAGAAGAGAGCAGTGAGACAAATATTTAGATTTTGATGCGAGAATGAATGTCAGAGGAAGAATATGAAGAGAGAAATAGCAGAAACTTACGCCTTCGATTTTGTTAGTGGAAGAAAAAGAAATGTGAGATAGAAATTGGTTTTTGATTTTAAAGAAAGGATGCATCATTAATTTTTATTTTTTTAATTCAATTTAGCGATAAAAAAATTGGTCGCTATATCAATTGTTGGTAGTAAATGGTGACATATTTTGGCCCTACAATTCTTGCTAATGAAATAAACATTAGCGACCACAATTGTTATATTCGCAACCACATTTAGTCACAAAAATGTAAAATAGCGACCAATTAAGTAATGGTCGCTAAAAGTGGTCGCAAAACACAGATTTCCTTGTTATGCGTCATTAACTCAAAAAAATATCGTGCTTATAGTCCCTATTCCTTAAAAATAATAGAAGAAAGATAAGCAATGAATTCTCTTAGTTATAGGCAAGGAAAATTGGTTAAAATGATGGAGAAAGTCTCTAGAAATAAGCGTGTCGCGACCACAACTTCTAAAGTCTTTTAGGGTTGCTTTGCTATAGGAAGTCAGGATTAAAGCACCTTGATGTCATTCGTAATGTGGTATAGATAGTGCTATTTGGTAGAGTTAATTTCCTATGTGTTTTGGGTTACAGTCACCATGCTTTTCAACCAAATAAGTTTTCTCTAATATTTAACATTCGTATCAATTATTTTCCAATCAAAATAGATTACATTTGTTTTCTAAAGTTTGTTGCTGATTCATAGTTAAAATTTCCTTATTAAAATTATTTATACACAAAGCTTTCACCTGAGTTTCTGTACGATGGAATGAGATGGTTGAGTAGGTATAGGAAGTTGAAATTGTTTTTGGGTATCAATTTTATCTATTGATTTGTCTATTGCTGTCTGGTGTCAGTCAGCCACATGTGGCTTGAGAAATCCCATCTTTGTGTTGCTATATCTTATGCAATCTGGGTTACATTCTGGTTTTGGTTTCTAAGAAAAAATTCTCAAGATTCTCCAACATGTTATAGATAATTTTTCAAGACACTAAGTTTTTATTTCTTTTTGAATTTTAGGTTGTTTTTGTCCCTGATTATAATGTCAAAGTTGCTGAATTGCTTATTCCTGCTAGTGAGCTCTCATAGCATATCAGGTAAGCTATTTTTTTACAAAGATGTTAGTTTCTCTCTGTACCTTTATTAGAGAGGGTTTTTATATTATCAGCATATATAGTCATTGGCAGTATTATTATCCATGTCCTAAAGACCTTCCTCTTTCTTTATATTATTTTCTTGCCTATACTTGTAAGTTTTAAATTATTTATTACTATTTGTAAGTTTCTTTATATTATCTTTTTTCCTATAGTTGTGATAAGAGTAGATTCCTTTGCTTTTTTATATAATATCAACATAGTGCCAAGTGACAAAATCTAATAGCAAACATAAACACTAGCGGACAAAATAATTTAAAATAAAGAGTTTATAGTGTTATATGATGTTATATATATAAGATTAATGTTTATGTGTTTAGTAAACTATATAATTTTTCAATTCATTATTTGTTTTTACAGGTATGATGCTGACAACAACAATGCACAAGAAAGTTAACGTGAAAAAAACTTAGGACACATATTTTATTATTTTAGGAAATATTTTGTCAATTTCTTATATTGTTATTTTGTAAATGGTATAACATAATTTTTAATATTATAAAACTAGTTAATTTTCTTAAAATAGTGTATATACACCATAAATGGTCTATTGCAACACTCCGAAAGTGTTGCCTAAAGCCGCTTAAGTGTTGCGAAAGAAGAATAGGCAACACTTTTTAAAAAAAAGAGTTGGTTTTTTTGTCCTTGCTAAAGGTGGCTTCTGGCAACACTTTTATTTTTTTAGCAACACATAGAAAAAAGGTTGTCATAGGTGTCTTTAGCAACACTTTTATACCCTTTGGCAACGTATTAAAGGGTGTTGCTTAATCAGTGAAAGCGTAACCAAGTGTAAC
>CAOJCR013547073.1:0-11013 GCA_948330485.1 Euphorbia neoarborescens | reverse complement strand
AAAAAAAACTAGCCACACTTACACTTTCTTGAAAGATATGTCTAGAGCTAGGACCCTCATGAGCATTTTAGCAGGATGCCGGAACTTCTAACAACATACTCCACAGCAAACCTTAAGGCCTCCAATCGACTCTGACTTTACAATGTCTACAAGTGAGTCCCTAGTTGATCAAGCCTTGATGGTTCTGCATCCAGGTAAGTATTCCCCACACTCACAATCATGTTCCTTTATTTAGTCACATGAGGAGAAACTGTGAGTACGAGATTTTTTCCCGAGGTAATAAGGAAATCGGCATTCGTCGATACCTTTTTATGCTATTGTATTCACAAGAGTTAATCTGAGAACTCCGACATCCGCATAATAAAGACCCAAATCAACTAAATACCAAGTGATTTTTTTAGTCAAAACCAAGCATACACATTTGGGTCCAAAGCCCAATATGGCCCAAACTAAGTCGTAGGCCCATAACCCTTTGTTTAACCCAAAACCCAATAAAATACATCCATTTTTTATGCCATAAAAGTCAAGTTTACAAATCTGAATTTCCAAGTCAAAACAAATAAAAGAATATGCATTTTGAGTATAAATTCCTTTAGGGACAAGGGTGAAAGTTACATTGGTTATATGCTATTTTTGGAGGGACAAACCCTTCGTTTGGGGACCAAAAATTCAGATGGAAAGAGGGGGGTAGGGCCACGAAATTGGCTTGAAACTCCTCTCAAAATTCAGTAACTTGAGGCAATTACACACAACAAGAACTCACACACTTAACTTAACTCTTTGCTCTCAACTTTCTCTCAAGTTTCCTTCTCTCATCACCTCCAATCATCCTTCTTCCTCTTCTTCTTCTTCTTCAACCCTTTCTTCCACTTTTGAATCGCAGAAAACTCCTCCACTCTTATCTATCCTCCTCTCTAAAATCTCCATTTCACTTCACTCCATCATCAATCCTCTTCTTCTCCATTAAAAACACCAACTTTCTTTCTCTTCTCCTTCTTCTTTTCCAAAAACCATAAAAAATCCTTCACAAAACTCATCAAGTCTTTCTTAGAAACTTCAAAGTAGAGGATTTAGGTCATAAATCCCTCTAGTTTGAGTTTGGTTTCTAACATTCATACAAAGAAACTCATTTGGTTTGGGTTTGGTCTCTCGGTGGAGACGGATAGAGCACTCGGATCTCCTATTCTTAACTCGAGCATACATGGAATTTGGGTAACTACTAAACCTCAAACTCCCATTTTTATTTGATTAGTTTTCTATCATACATGCCTGAAAACTCAGTTTTTGTGTTTAACATGTAAAATGTAACAAAAAAAAACCGGGGCTTTATTTAGGAAGATGAAAATGCTTTGAGAAAGCGGGTAAAATTTAACTAAAAATTACTCTTTTGTCACTCACCTAGAATTCTTTATGTACCTTTGCTGAAATGGAGAGTTTATGGGTAAGTTTGGGTGTTAAACCGGACTAACACGAACCAAAATGGGCTAAATCGGCTTGAAACAAACCTGTTAGTTTCTTGTCTTTAAATGCTTAAAATGTGTGTTTTTGCGTTAAAATCACCTCCTGGATGCTAAAAATGGTTAAATATGAAATCTTGGATATCTCGAAGTGTTTTTGGGTTCCAAAACAGAATTTTTTACTTAAAACACACTATAACACGTCGTGTTCTGGGCCAACATGTCGTGTTTCAGTGCATAACAGGCCGTGTTACAAGAACACGTCGGTGTGTTACTGCACTGGAACATGAAATTGAAGAAAAGACTCAGAACATGTCATGTTACAGCCCAACACGCCATGTTACAGGACACAACATGCCATCGTGTTGTGCTACTATTAACCCAGCTCAAAAAATGCACCTGAAACAGGTTGTGTTCTGTGTTCTAGGTCTGATGAGTACAAAAATTGGGTTTTTCTCCGCTTTTCTTTGAAAATGATCCGGTTCTCGGTTTTCACTCAGAAGAAAGATGTTTTCAAGCCAAATCATACATTTGACTAATCTCGTCTATTTAATCTTCATTTATTTATGTTTTCCCCTCTGATGTGTAAAATCGATCTGTGCCAATAAATTAGCGTGGTGTGTATTTGCTTGTGAGACCTATATTTAATTTCCATATAAAGCGTTTACATCTAGAAAAATGTGTCGGGAAGACAGGTTTAGGGCTGCCAAAACCGATCAACGAAGGGAATTACTTCTCGACCAACAAAAATTCCATGCCTCCTAACTAAAATCGAGTCAAATATTTTCTAGAATAATAAATCACCAAAACCCTACCGAAATTGCGCCAAAAATGTTTTTGGGCTGTTGTGAGACCATTCTTCAGCCCAAACCATTTGGTCTAACTAATCGAGTAAGATCAAACATCCCGCTAAATAAATGATCCCGAGCTATTATTTCTTCCCTTTCTCTTACATGTCCATTTCAAGCATGCTTATGTGCAACATGTTTACTTTCATCGCAATTATCCATGTTATGGATGTATGTTGTATATCCCCTTCCCTAATTCAATGTGTCCCATAGTGTAGCTTGTATGAATGGTCTGTAATATATATGTGTGTTTTACTGCTTTCTATTGCCTACGCGATTACTTAAATCCAAAAGTTAAAATCAACTTAGGTTTTCTTTCGCAAATAAAGATACTTCGTTTTCCTAAATGTTATCGATTTCCTTAAAGTCTTTTAAAAAATGATGAGTAGATGTCTTATCCAAACTCAATCTTTAGATCACGGTTATGGATTTGAACATAGGATCCGAGAGATACCATGAATTAATTCCCGGTAGAGCTTAGAACCGGGTGACAACTCCAAATATCTTTTTTTAGAGATCCGAGTTTAAATTTCTCTCTAAAAACGTTTTCATACTTTTCCAACTTTGATTTCTCAAATCAAAATCAAGTCTTAAGACCGAATTCACACGCGATTCAAAATTAAGGAAATCCTCTATGAGAACCTCATTTCGCTTCTTATGTGAGATGTATTCCAAAAGGAGTAATCCTTAATTGCATAAGGACCCGCTTTCACCAAATTTTCCATAAGTCCAAAGACTTATCGTTTTTCTCAAAACCAAATTTTCGTTTTGGAAGTTCGGCTTCCATGAAAAGTTTACTTGCTCTTATTAGGTTGATAGCATTTCCCGTGTCTACAAACACCCTTTACACTGTGTATCGTTCTAGCTCAACTTCAATCATCAATGCGTCTGTATGACCTGGATCCACGTTAGTAGTTTTTGCAAATGATTCATTGAGATCAGTATTAGCTTTCGATTTGGGTGCTGTTTTGGCTTTCTTTGCTCTAGGTTCAACACTCGGTCCACTAGCTATCATCATCATTAAACCCCTTATTTGTCTCCAATTGGGGCATTCTTTCTCTTTGTTTCTGTCCTGTCTGTCACCACCCCTTTTAGCCTTGACCTCTTCCTTATCCTCTTTATTATCAACAAACTTTGTCAGCTTTCCCCTTCTGATTAACTTCTCTATTTCTTCTGCTAGAGATTTGTATTCATTTAAATGGTGTCCCTTAGCCCTGTGGAATCTGTAATAAGCATCTTTTTCTTTTCCCATTGACTGTCTACTCTTAACTTCAGGATAGGTGATCTCCTTGTTGAGACCCTTCTCATTGATTGCTACCAAGACCTCGCTAAGGGATGTATTCAGCGGAGTGAACTGAATACTTTTCTTGTTACCTCTAGAAAGGTCTCTTCTTCTGTCCCAGTCTCTATTTAGAACCCTACCATCTCTCTTAAATCTTCCTTGTTCTCGGTCTCTAGATCTCATATCACTATTTCTTTGCATATTTTGAGCCTCGTCTACCTCCATACAATCTTTGCAGATAGTCATCAACTACACCTGATTATTCGGTTTTGAGAAGCTAACTATTATCGTAGTCGATTGCTTATGGTGTTCTTCTTCAAGGCCTTAAAGGTAATATTAGTCTCTAGGTTCTTGATACAAATACATCCTTCATTGAACCAGACAACATATTCTTTTAACGATTTACGTAGTCTTTGAACAATATCATTGAGCACCCGGGTAGACATTGTAGCCGGGATAGACCCTACGAACTTGGCTATGAATTGCGTTTTAAGATCCTTCCAGCTATCTATCGATATGGGTGACAACCCATCACACCAGTAATGTATCGGGCCATCCAGAGATAATGAAAACATTCTACACATCAAAGTTTCATCAGCATTGGTGATATTTATGATACTAGCATATTTTTTAACGTGAATAACTGGATCTGTCATTCCACTATATTAAGGCAGGGGTGGGATCTTGAAATTTTTATCATGTTCAGCACCTAAAATTCGTTTTAATAGTGAGGGGTTCCCTACGTCCACAATTAGAGCCTGGAAGGAGACTGCTAACTCGCTCAAGCTTGACTTGAGCCCCTTAAAGAAAAATTTTCCCGGTTCTCCAGTGGTTAAGTTGTTTGCTAGCTCAATGTAAGTATTTTTATCCAGGGGGCTACACCCAGGTGTGCATAGCCGATTCCTTGAGTGGGAACATGAGAACTTACTTTACTAGGGAAATGCCCTTGAAATGGTTGACTAGTGATTGGTGATGCTGACACATGCTGTGGTGTGTACTGGGTATTTTAAATCTATGGCATGGGTGTTTACCCATTCCAGCTTCCCCCATCTACTGGCCAATAACTTTGTGGTACAACTAGTGGTGGTGGTGGTAGTACTCCCTATCCATATTCTTGAAGATTCTGACCCTCTCCAACTGAAGTAGAGGCCATCGTATGAAATAGAGCTTTGCTTATCATATTTCCCCCTAGATTTCCAGCTGTGTGGGGTAGCCTAAATGGCGTCTCCTCTTGCACCATTGCTCTAGCAGCGGGTGTACTCCTTGCGATGGCTTGATGCATAATCACAGCATGTTGAGGGGGTATAGAATAAGCCTGTATCAGCTAGTCCACAGTCATAGGCACCATCTCAGGATTTTCAAGGCTTCCTGAGGTTGGGCTGTTAGCTGTTGAAGGAGCTAAAAAAATCTGAAGCTGAACCTGTCGTCATAGTTTTTTATCCACGCTCATTCACCAATGATATTTGAAGTTAAAATATTTCTCTACTTTGGTCAGGAGTCACTGTACTCTGATTCTATAATACAAAAAGAGACATCGATGGTCCGTTTTTAGGGAACTCTCCGATGCTTAAGTCAGCTTAAAGCTTTTAGAAGGAAAAAGAAGAATGAAATCGGAAAATAGTGGAGAATCATGTACCCTTTATGTGAGCTATTACCTTTTATATATATAGGATCTCATAACTAAATTCTATTCGGAATGTTCCTTGCCAATCATTATGGTCCCCTGTGAAAAGACCAAATTATCCCTTTGTTACCTCAGATTGGGGAATGACCCTTTTGGAGGACTTAAGCGTGTTTGCCAAGTCATCTTTAGCTTGTATGATTTATTTTTATCATCCAGTTCCTGGGTCATTGATCTAGTATAATTCATGCTTGACCATCTGGTATCCCGAGTCATTGGTCTAGCCTCTAGGCTCATATTCATCAAGAAAATTAGTTCTGTGTAAAAATGCTACTGATTGTTATCATTGAGAAAATAATTCTCAGACTCAATTTCTCTCAAAGTTAATTCTTCAATTCATTTAGATGATTTTCCTAAATAGTATCTAATATTTCTATTACTGGATCCTTACTGACACCGTAATTTAAATGGAAACAATTAGGGTGACAGTAATCACTAAACATATAAGTATATTATACTACCAAAGAGTTATGAAACTTATACCTTATAATAAATAATGGTCCACCTTGCTTCCATTTCCAGCTTTAGCTTTATTCTACACTTGTCACTAGTAGTACCTCAATTAGGGTTGAAGGTTGAAGGTTCTTAGTGCTATGGTTGCCTTCTTTCTTCTTTGTGGGTCTTATAGTATACACTTCTTCACTCTGACCTTTATAGAAATCAATAAAGTATAATAAACTTAAGAGTATTAGTAAACCACATAAATTTATTTTTCTTCCTCTTCTGTTCTTTGAACATAGAGAATTAAAGGCCTATTTATAATGCAAAACTAATGCTTTTAGTACTGTTTGCTAACATACATAACATAAAAGATATATAGCTATTCTCTGGTCCCTTTGTGAAGATAGATACAATAATACATGAATGATATCTCTTTCTTATTCAGAAAAGATGAAATAAATAGAAAAATCAAATGCCTTATCTCTATAGACCGTATTCTCACTGAAGATAACATTATGGTTGATGGTCCTATTATATATCTATAATCTGGATATCTATATTCATCTTATCTTCAACATTGGATTCCCGAAGCATTTTTGGTAAACATTTAACAAGTATTTTGTCATTGTACTATGCTAGATTTACCCATATGGTATAAGTCCCCATTTGAAAATTATGTTGGGGACTGAATGGGGCCTAAAAATTCATCATGCGCAGGGGAATTGTCTTTAAAATTTTTGGATCTAATCCCTAACGAACTGAACTCGTAGATCTAAGGGATCTAATTAATTATCTATCTATACCAAATAGAATCTAGGGTTTGTGAGAAGAAACATAAAATAGAAAGATCCAGACAACTTATAATTTCTTTCACTTCTAGAGACTACTGTATAATCCATAAGTGATTTTGCCCAAGTTTAATGCACGATGCTCTATCAGCTTGATATCCGTGCTTGCGAGGTCAAGTCTTGGATTTAGGGTTCACGAAAATACAAGGAAGTGGAAGAAAAATTTTCTCTCTCTAAAAATGCAGACAACATAAACTTTGCCTATCTTTTTCTTTCCTTTTTCCTTATTAAAATTGGACTGTAAAACCCTCATTGGACACTAAAAAATCATGACCTACTAGGAATTAGGGAAGTTTCAACTTTCTTCCACTATCCAATTAATTTTGACCGGTCTAATTAAATTCAACTACATCAAAATTTAATTTTGTAACCCATTAATAAAATCCATTCATTACATTTTAATTCACAATTTCACCTTCCGGTAAATTTATCAATTATATTTAACTATGAATTAATTTAATTAAATATATCAATTTGCATAATCAGATTTTAATCAAAATCCAATTAATTTTAATTGCACATAAACTAATTAAATTTCATTCATAATAAATTAATGAATTAAAATTATATGCAATTAATTTAATTAAAGCATTCACCATATGTAATTCAATTAATTAAGAATTAATCAATTACACTATGAAAATTCATTAATTAAATATAATAGATTTAATTATTAATTAAATCAAATATGATTTCTGCAACCTATATTTATTTATTTAATTAATCTAAACTCATTGACCAACTAATCCGAAGTCAGAAGATCAATGTGTAAGATCCTCAAGGACTCTCTACATGTTGGCAGTACGCACAAGTCCTACAAACAATCAAATATGTTCTAGTAAACGAAAGATAGCCCCCAATTGAGACGACTCGCAACATCTCTAAAAGAGAAAATCTGTCCATATAGCTGTTCTTATGTTATCCCTTATCATCTGATATCTAAAGATATATATAGTAAGGGGCATGGATCCTTCATCCCATATTACTATTACTTTCTGGGTTTAAAATAGATTGTAGTGACAAATGAGCACCCAACTCATTTGAGTGCAGCCGCACACTCATAATCCTACTTAATGGCGCTCAAGTAAACACTTAAGAGCGTCTCTTTCAGGGGCATTGTACCCCATTGTTGTCAAGTAATAATCTAGTGAAGTCCAGGTGTCTCAGTATCCTAGTTGTTTAAGCGAATAGAAAGTTGAAAGATAATTAATCTAAATCTGTATTAATTCTAATCCTACCTATGGTGATCCAGACTATAGTATTTCTCATAATGTTAATGGCACGAAACTCAGATTAATAAAAAAATTCAGATTAGTGAATCAATTTCTTGGTGTCAGACCTAGTGAGATCGGCTTATATGAACGCACAAGATTAAACCTTTATGAAACATGAAATAATGGAAATTGTAGAAATAGATAACATCTCAAATATCAATTGGAATTATTATTAAAAAGAGTATAACCAAAAACAAAAGATACAATCAACTCAAATCTCTATCGTAATTGACATCTAGTTAACAAATAACAAAAGAAGAAAATATGCCCTTGAACTACCGCTAATTGGATTTTGGCAGTCGGAATTGAATCAAGGATGGAAACCTCACAAAACTAGAATCAAAAATCCTAAAATGAGTTATTCAATCTCAATTCACATTTTTCAGAGGGAAAGAGGAGTTATAGCAATACTAGATGACCTAATACTCAACTCAACTCAACTCAATCCTTAATCCCAATTTACTTGGGGTAGGCGGCATGAATCCTTTGTCCCCATTCAGTATAAATTTGGGTTAGCTCCTCTAATATCAAAAATATCGCAAATCATGCTCAATAACTCTACTCCAAGTAAGTCTAGTGGTGCGAATTTTTCGTGCGTATAGATTAAGGTTCAATTGGCAAGCAAATTTTCATATTCATTCATGCAAACATGCATATTTATTAAATTCAATTCAAATATAATCACACACTCTGCAAGTATATGGATCGTTCCAAGTAGTATAAAATGGATTTCTTACATCCGAGTATTGAATCCCATAGAGAAAGAATGTATTGCAGTAGAATTTTATAACTTTTAACATTGTTTATGTAATCCTAAAATAAGTTTTTGTACGGTGAACATTTCAACTTTGTTCTTCGAAATTTAGAGAGAAAATGATGGAAAAATTCTATATTGATTATGTGAAGAAAGAGGGTTTATATAAGGGTTAAGGTGTTTTGTCATGGGATGGGGAGTGATAAGGGGTGTTTTTACTAGTCTAGAGAAGTTTAGGACAGGTGAAAATGGATTTAAGAGACTCTTGATTCGATTTCCAAAAACTAGCCGTTGGAAAATAACTTCCATAACTACCTGTTTCGCGATCGCGACAGACCTTGTAGCGGACGCGATGACCTTTTCGACACCAAACTCAAATTTTTGCCTCGATCGCGATCGCGATTGGCCTTCTTGTGCTCGCGATGCCCTTGCCATGCCCCTTGTCTTGATGATATGCCTCTATCGCGATCGCGATGAACAATTTCGTGCTCACGACACCCATTTTTGTATGCCTTGTCCATGACATGACTTTTTCATCGTTTATTTAGTTCCAATTGGCATACAGAATTTTTACATATAATTATCCAATTTCAATATAAATCATGTATTCCGCAAGAGCACGGATCATTCAAGCAGTATAAAATAGATTTCTTTTTAGAATCCGAGTATCGAATCCCACATGAGATGGAGGAGTTATAGTAGAATTATCTAACCTAACATACTGCTCATGTAAATCATAAAAGGGTTTTGATTAAAAGAACATCCAAACACATAAGTGCAACCCAATCATGCAATAAAGGATCATCTCATCCCCAACTCTAATCCAATTAATATTCAAATGTATAAATTTTGCATGTCTTAAAAACATATTCTGGAACCTTCATTCTTGAAACATATATCATACAACATCAATTCTCATGCATGGCCTATTACTTCATCTTTTGATTATTATGACGAACAACGTTAAACCGGTATGATTAACTCGACCTACCTCACACGAAATTCAAGAACTGAACTGAAAATAATCATTGATTATTCCATTACAGTCAATTTCAGTCCATAAACTAAGCATTTATCCACATACATGATATTAATGGACATATGTGCAATTATCCATCAACACTTAACTTGGATCCACAATACATAGGTATGATTAACTTTAATGTATTGCTCAACACTTAAACAAAGATCTTCATTAAGAAACTAACATCAAACAACATAAATCTCCAGCATTTAATTAAAATTAAATACTGCAGAGTAAAGAATTCCATAAAAACAACTTCATTAACATGATTCATTCAAATTACAAGCAATTGAGTTGTCAATTATACTACAAATAATCCTAGGACATGTCAGTAAGTCCTTTTAAACCAGAATCAACAAAATTAAACAGCAAACATGGTATGATTAACCAAATTATACAATATGGACATAATTAAGGAAAAGAAAGAGAGAAAGGGTGGATCCAACCCCATAACGGATATGAATCCCCCTAGCAAGAACCGAGACTCTTGTGGTGGAGAGGCTTCTTGTCCTTACTTGAGAAATCAACCCAGAAATGTAAAGATGGAGGGCTATTCTTCGTGTTCTTGAAGGAATTGTGTAGAAATCTTGTGATAATGTGTGATGTCCTTGAATTTTGTGTGTTTTAGGCTTTATATATGGAGTAGGGAGACTTTCTATTGGTTGTTGGGAGGATAAGGTGGATTTCTATTGGTTTAGGAGGGTTTAGGACAGGTTGCAATGGTCAAATATTTGAATTTTTAAAAGTGGAACCGTTTGTAACTGCCCTCTCTGGCAGTGTCGCAATCGCGACAGGGTCAGTCGCGATCGCGACTCCCTTTTTCAACCGTCAATAACCGCCTTCGGCATATGTCACGATCGTGACAAGCCATTCATCGCGGTCGCGATGACCTACTGGAACTCAAACTCAAAAATTCACTGCTATCGCGATCGCGACCCAGGACCGTCGCGGTCGTGATGTTATCTTTTGCCTTGATCTCCCCCTCTTTCTATAATGTCGCGATTGCGACCGGTAATGGTCGCGGTTGCGACGACCTTCTGTTTATTGAGGGGGTCAAATCCTTCAATCCAAGTCCAAATTGGCTCAAACTTTACCACATGCTTCCTTAAGTCCCTTATATGCTTTTAGGATCAACTCCCTGCAGAAATCACAAAACAAGGCCAAGAAACCATCAAATATATCATATATGCCTAATATTCACTAAGTATTCATGCATAATACATGTGCTTTTGCACATAGTATCAAATTCCCCCACACTTATCTTTTGCTTGTCCTCAAGTAAAGCTACAAATTCATCTAGAAAGCATGAAGACATTGACAATACAAGTATCCTTCTAATCAATACATACTTAGAGTATAAAACCTAATAATCATGTTGATTCATAAGAATTAGAAAACAAAGAA
>CAOJCR013545650.1:0-11358 GCA_948330485.1 Euphorbia neoarborescens | reverse complement strand
TATTTATTAATATATATATATATATATATATATATATATATATATATATATATATATATATATATATATAATGATTTTTTATATATTTATATTTTGAGTTATTTAAATATGTTTTTCTAATCCAATATATTATCTTCATATAGCCAATTTCAATTAGGGCCAATTTGAATTGTTTTTGGGAATTTTAAAAACTATTTCTGAACAAAAAAAAATTGATATATACATTATTTGTTAAAAAGCTTTAGCTTTAAAACAATAAAAAACTGTCGCATAAAAATTTTAATTAAGTTAATTTGAATTTAATATTATACTATTTAAATATATTCTTTCAACAATAGCAATTAAGTATCTTAGGGTTCAAGCAAAATAGAGATCAAAGATTCTTCAAGTGAAATCAAGACGGCCCAAGTCATGATGATTGGATCACGAATAACATTGACAAATGGGCCGGGACATCAATCCGTATGAACAAAGCGTCACCAGTCTTGATTTCTGTAACTTTCAGCATAACAGTGCAAAAGATGAAAATTAATAATTATTAATAATTGCCTTAAGTTCCACTTAGTATTTGATACTCATAAAAAGCCGAACATGTTAATGTTCTTTAAGTATTTGAAATGGTGTTAGGTTTTATATGTTAATGTCAAAAGCTCAAAACAAACAATATAATGGAAGTAGGTAAGTCCTACTCATATATGATTAAGGAAATAAACCATATTACAGAAGGAAGCACAGGAATAAGTTTCATATAACATTTGTCTAGTTCAAAACCAGTAACGAAACCCAAAGTTGTTTTAAAGAAACAGAACACAAACTGCAACCTAAAGAGAAAGTTGCTACTCCTACATTACAAAATGAAGAGGATAAGTTGTAATTTAGTTTTTGTTTCCTGCTAATGCCGAACCAAGTTCAGCTACAGAATAAACACAACAGCTGGCGCCCTTCTGCCTCACTCATCAGCTGCAGGCGAACGACTGCAATGCAAGCAAAAAAAAGTCATATTAGCTCATTATTAGCACAAATGCCAAAAGTGTCGAGGATAAACAAGGGAAGTAAAACCTGTTGTATCTCTCATTCATAGGGCTTTCAGCTCCACCGTCATTTGGGCTGTCCCTCTCCCCGGGAATGGAATTTGGACTGATCCGACCACCATTTTCAGGGCTCATCGCTTCCCTTTCATATGGACTACGGCTGGAACCGCGGCCATTATCAGTGTTAGTCCTCTCTCTCCCATATGGACTACGGGAACGTTCACGATCATTGTCGGGGCTTCTTTGTTCCCGTTGGTAAGGACTGGTACTCCGGTGACGACCATTGTCAGGAGACACTCTTTCTTTGCGATAAGGGCTACGGCTGGCACCGCGTCCATGGTCACTTCCAGCCCTCTCTCTCCTGTAAGGGCTCCGGCTTGTGCCTCTACCATAATCTGGGCTGCCCCTATCTTTCTTGTAGGGACTAGGGCTGCGACGGCGGCCATAGTCTGGGCTAGCTCTCTCTCTCCTGTAAGATCCAGGGCTAGGGCCACGGCCATAATCAGGACTTCCTCTTTCTCTCCAATATGGGCTTGGAGACCTCCTCCTATCATTGCTTCGCCTGTCAGGTGACCTATCACGACCTCTATCAGGGCTGTGCCCATTCCTCTTTTCGTCATCATCCCGGACAGCATATTCCACGGAAATGACTCTATCCACCAACTTACTGCATAAAAGCAAAATATTGGAGCTACTGGACTGCATAACTAAAATTAGGAATCATGAACCTCAAGTTTAAGCTCATAACACGCAATTCACACCTTCAAAATACAAGGAAGAAAATCATTGTAGGAAAGAAACAAGGAGAGAAGAATGTTCCAGGATGGGAAATTTAACCTCATATTTGTAGCTTCCAACGCCTTTATAGCATCCTCTTGCGATTCATATTGAACAAACGCAAAATTTCTTCTAATCCTAACGCTCAAAATTTTTCCATAAGGCTCAAAGTGCCTCTCCAAATCCTTTGTTCTTGTATGATGTGGATCAAAGTTGATGACAAACAAAGTCTTAGATGGTCTAGTATTGCCTGAAGATCTCCTTGAACTACTACCAGGCCTTCTAATTCCCCTTTCTTGCTGCAATATGACCAAACCAAAAACCACAGCGAAAGTTAGATCCAAAACTTAGTGAACTGAAGCAACACGTGATCTGCCCCAAAACTTATGCATTACCTTTGTCCATTCAACGCGAAGCCTGCGGCCCTTGCGACCAAATTCTATTCTATCAAGTCCCCGAATGGCATCCTCTGCATCTCTGTCATCTTCCATGTATATAAATGCAAATCCTACATACAAAAAACATATTAGTATCCGAGTAAAAATAATAATAATACTTAAGCATGCTTTGAAAGGAAACGAGAGGGATGTCATGTAAGAAAATATTTCAATATCAGACCGCAATCTTCACCTTCAGCAGCCACAGACCTAATATCGAATCCTTCGAATAAAATTTTGGCAACCTTCCTGAAATCTATAAACTAAGTGACTAGTAAAAGTAGCAACAGACCTTGAGTGATGAATAAAATGATGTCAGGGAACTAGTATCCAAAACAGGATGATGTCTCATGGTGGGTCAGTGAAAATAGAGTGTCTTCGCCATCTATTCTGCTGCCTCTGCTGCGAGGTCGGAAACTTTTCTATCTCAAAACATGTCTGAAATTGAAGACTGGAAAAATGCACGAGGAATGAAAGGCAATAGTGACTCAGGAAAATTGGCAAAATTCTGCCATAGCATATCAGAGTGACTCTTCTTGAGAGCAAGAAGAGGAAGCTCGTCACAGGCATGCAACAGAATTCTGAGGAGCCCATCCAATAGCCAGGAAAGAGTATGGATTTCCCAAGATAATCCTGCGCCAAAGAAAATGTTGAGTATGGGGGTTTTATGCTTCAAAAAACATACTTTTTTTTTCTTTAAAATGTCCTTAATCCCCACAAGAGCTCAACAAGGAAAGTGGCCGCCTTCTGAATGACACATTCTGATGCATGTTGAATAGCTGCCGCACGCGGAAGTGGCACTATTAGGCAGGGAAATCTGAACTCTGACTTGATGGAGGACTTGAAGGCTTGTTTAGGAGGACGTTTACACATAATGTTATCAAGAGAAATACTAAGAAAGTAGTATTAATTAGTATTCATAACTATAAACATTTTACCACTAAGACGTCATTGTCAAACTCATACAAATCAATCATTATCATATTATATATGTTCAGGGGCCACGAAGTAATCTGATCAATCATATAGTGTAGAATTAGCGTAGCAAGACGATGTAGCCATCTGCCTCCTGAACAGAACATAGAATGATAGCTTTTGCTCCTCGGTGATACTTTCTAATACACGGATCCAACTTTACCATATATCAGCTTCTATTGGCCATGGTTTTCTCCTTCCCAGTGGAGCCACAATCAATTACATAGCATGGGAGCCCCCAAGGAGTATTTTTAACAACCATAAAACAAATGTATTTCGAATTCAACGTTGAAAAGAAACAAAAAAAAAAAAAACATATCATGTCCCAATGACTCGTTTGGCAAGATACAAAGACTCCAAGGACTTCAATTCAGTATAAGACCTTTAAACTTGTAACCTTGTACTTAAATTTTTACATCTTTGGAATATCAGTTCCAAAACAAAAAGTGGAAATAACGGAAGATAATCAACTATGCCAGTCTGAATCATCATAACAATAATAAGGAGATGTAAAGAAAGTTTAGCAAAGATAACTAACCAGATTTCATATCCACTCTTTCAACTCTCCCATAACGTCTGAAGAGCCGTTCAAGTTCAGACTGCCGAGCATCATACTCAAAGTTCCCACAGAAAATAGGCTTCATGCTGTACGGAAGAAGAAACGTAAATTCAAATGAATCGAACTGAAATTTCTAATCTTCAGAAACCAGCAAAATAATTAAAAACAATCACCCAACAAATTCCATCACTGTCTTCTTTCCTTACCACAATTCGAGATGCTATACTTTCAGCCATCAGCCATTACGCACACAGCAGGATACATTTCCATAAAATTTAAAGAACAACGAAACAAAACGGGACACAGTAAAATTGAACGCAAAGGCAATCATCAATCACAGACAAATAATTAAAATATATCGATTCCATGTAAAAAAAGATCGAAAAACGAATACGCAGCACACACACACACACACACACACACACACACACAAAGTAAACCGGAGATTAAAGAGAAAAAAGAACAGATCTAAAAACTAAAAGGCAGATCTACGGCATGCGATACGAAAATGTCGATTACACCAAATTTCAGCTACAAACGAAGAACAATGCGAGTTAACAGTCGTTCCAGTGTTGTATCAGAAAGAGTGTAGAATCGACCAGAGAGAGAGAGGGAGAGAACAATTTGAAACTTTGATAAGAATTGATTTACCTCTTGAACCACGGATTTGAAAGCTAATCAACAAACTCAGGAACCCTAGCAACAGAGCCAAACAACCTGAAGCGTTTTGAGATATTTTGTATTCCAATCTTAAACACAGCCTGACGAGACGAGACTCATAAATAGAAGATAATTAATGACATTCTTTTGCCACAAAGAATCCCCATGGGTTCATCAAATTTACGAAATTACCCTTTTATTGAATTGAGTTTTTTTTGAAAATTTATTTTTATGGCTTTCCATGTAGACGACCACTATATTATACTTTACCCAATTTATACCATAAAAAGTAAATATAAAAATGTGTTCACTTTTCACAAGTTAGAAAATGTGAATTTTTTTTTATAAATTTGTATAAATTGTTAGAAAAGACAATATAAAATAATATATACAATTATTATTATTTTTTTACTTAGCCTGATTATAATAATAAAAAAAATACAGAATACAGATGTTGCTATAAATAATATAAATAAAAAAATATAAATAAATTAAATTTTATCAGAATCTTTAACTAAGATTGATTGGTTTTGTCGAAACCCGTTAAACAGTTTTCTTAAAACAATAATTTCAGTTGAATCTTTTCTTTTAGGATACAACGACAAACGTCAGTGATATCTCAATTGTGCGGTAAAACTTTTCACCGGACTCAAAAAAGAACATGAAAAATAAAAAATTTTCAAAATTCAAACAAAATTTGCTTTTTTGAAAACCCTCTTGAGTATGCACACATTTCATAACGAAAATAACATATATTTATAGGGAAGAAATGAATTGCAGATTTAATGGTAATGAATAGAGCGGTTACAAGCAACTAATGTGTGGTTGTAAGTACGGAATTTTTTCTGAGTCTGTAATGAGACACTAAATACTAGCCTACTTTACCAAGTTTATATTTATCTAGTTTCACCAAATAGAAAGTCCGAGGAATAAGAAAGACGATAAAAGATCTTTGAAATCCAAGTCAAATGATGAAAAAATAAAAAAATTCGATAAAAAGTCAATAATTCGATAAAAAGTCAAAAAGTAAATGCACGAATATAGTTATATCCAATCAGTTATCAATTATAGCCGGACAGATATGCTTATAGTCGGACCTGTATTGAAAGTCCATATTTAGTAAGTAGGTGATTATAATCGACCGGCTATATCTATAGCCGCACAGTCATAATATACAGAAAGAATTAGAATTTAATTCTAATTGAAACACTAAAAGGAAAGAAATCTCCTAAACTAATCAAGAGTCTTTTACAAATTATAAAAGCTTAATGGGAAACCTAATCAGGGGGAGAGAATTATGAATTTAGAGAAAAACAAAAAAAGAGAACAAGAGGAGAGAAAGGAAAAAGATTGGAAGGAAAGTAGAAAACAAATACACTAAAAAAAGGTGAGAGAAATTACGAAAATGAGGATTCAGAAAAGGACAAAGAGAAATAATAAGCCTTGAAGACTTGGATTTCGGTGATCGGGAGAGCTTGCTCTTCGGGCTTTACCATTCTCTAAAACTAGGAGATTATGCTGCAAAAGAGATAACCTGAGACTCATTAAATCCCTTTAATTTTATTTTATGTGTTTAAATGCATGATTGAAGTGTTATTGTTGTTATTTTGTGTTATTATTTTTTGTATTTTTTGTTTTGTTTGTGAATTTAAAAGCTGCTCGACTACATGTAAATTCGCTCGGCTATATTTTATAACCACGCGGTTATATTTTATAATTGGTATAAAGGTTGAAGGAAGTCATGTCGTGTTAATATTATTCGTTTAGAAATCTAATCTGACAAGATAAGACTGTACGACTATATTTATATCCGCACGAATATATTTGTTTAGCAATACAATTTTATATTGATATGAAGGATTATATTTGATATAGATTTCCTGGTTATAGCCGTGAACATGTAAACACCTTAGATTTATCTATATCCGATCGACTGTTTTTTTCATTACGGAATCATTAAATCTAAAGAACAGAAAATATTATTGTATGCATCTATACGGATTGGAATAGTCATATAACAACAGAATACCCGAGTATTCTGATTTATGGTCACAAGATGATTCATGTCAAAACATAATGTTGTATTTCGATTTGTAATATGTGTTGACCTAGATTTAATTTGGTTGGTACATTTGTATATTAGAAAACCGTGCTAAAAAGCCGGATTTAAGACTACTAAAATAATTCAACGAAGGAAATCGCCTTTTTTTGGATAACTGACTCACGTTTGTATGTGATGTATGTAATACGAGTTAAATTATGTTTTTTCCTCAATTAAAAACTCAAAATGTCATGTTTCTACCTTATATGAAAGTACAATTCCGAAATTATTTGATTTTGAAACTGTCATGTCTATGTGTGATTAGCCATTTCTGTTTTGTAGAATGTAGTTAGGTCCTATGATGTGACACTTTTACTTAATTATAATTATTAATTGTCATTGCATATAGATATCCGTATAAATTAGGCAGTTGTACCCCTTCCGTAACATCCCGACTCTGGAGTTACAAGTAGGTATTATACAAAAGATGGTTCGGGGTTTAAAACCGAGAAATGAAGGAATTGGATTGGTTTTATGGTTTTGCAAGGTAAGTTTGAGGAAAACTTTATTGAGGTTTGAATGTTCAAAATGAGTTTTAGCTTTATGCTTGGGATTTGAAGTAAAGTTTATGGTTAAATAAGGTATTTTGGATTTGTTGGGGGTATTTCGGGTGGTGTTCGATGTTAGAATCAAAGTTCGGAAACAAAATACTTTGAGGTTACGGTAAAACAAGAAATGAGTTTAAATGCTCATATTAATGTATTTTAAGGATTTAAAGTGAATTTTATGAGTGTCTTATGAAGTTAAGGGTTGAATTATGTTAGGTATGAAAGTTCGGATTAAGAATCGAGAAATTTCGGAGTGTTTCAGTAAACTGAACACGTGAATGTCACCTTACACGCCCCACGTGTTTTCAGAAGAACACGTGTTATTGAATCTACATATACAACGTGTAGTAGACGTGTAAATTGATAAAAAAATGAGGTTGAACTAACATGTGATATTAAAGTTACACGTGATACGTGTAGAACTCGTGTGATTTTAGGTTGAAACTCAATTGTTTAACCCGCGAGTTATGATTTACACATGACTTGTGTTAGGAGACGTGTTATTTGACAGAAAAATGAGTTGGATTAACACGTGATTGTCATTTTACACGTGTTTTGAGTATAACATGTGAAACGTGTTAGTTTTGAAAAGGAAGAACACATGAAATGGGAATTACACGTGACACGTGTAATGGTCGTGTGATTTCACTGAAATCAAAAATGGCTGAACACGTGTTTTCCTCATCATACGTGACACGTGTTACCTATGAAAAATTAACAAATGGGAGAAAATGAAGGGTAAACTTGGCATTTCATGATTTAGATATTTAGTTAGTAATATATAAGAGGTTTTGTTGATGATTTTTGGGGAGGAAACTCTAGATTTCTTGTGAGAAGCTCCCTACTTCTTCCTTTCTTATTCTTCGTGTTCTTCTTTGATTATTGTCTTTGATTAGTGATTATGTAAATATACTTCTATGTTAATACATTATAAAAGATGGTGGAAGCATGGTTGTGGGGTTAGAATTAAGGAGAAAGAGGTATTGATGTTTGGATGAAGGTAGTAGAGTTGTAGCTTCTTGAATCAAGTAAGTGGTTACTCAACTTCTTTTAATTCGATTTCAAGGTGTTATTATATGATAATTATACGTTTTAGTTCTATTTAATATGTATTTTGATTGACATATACGTTTTGGTGATTTTGAGTTTATTATGAATGTTGTTTTTATGTTTATGAAATATATAAAAAGTTTATATTATGTTTATGTTGTTAGTTTTTGATAATAAGTTGATTATTAATGATTTTATATATATGTTTTAAGAAAGTGTTGGTTTGATGTTTGTATTGATTTTTATGTAAATATGAGTATTTAAAATTAAGAATTGGTATTATTATAGAGGTTTAGTTTTGTTATGGATACCGATTCTTGATGAAGAATATAATTGAGGGTTTTCGTTAAGAATTATGACTATTGATTTGATAAAGGTTGGATATTGGAAAGATTGTTGAAATAGCGATAATAGCTTTGTATTTATAGTTATATAATGGAGCTTTGTACTCGGTTTGGGATTTATGTTCTTGGATATGAGTTTTGGATATAATGAATTGGGAATGAGAACTTTGTATTGAGTTCTCGGTTGTTTTTGTAAATGATTTTTATGGGTTGTTTCCATCCTACGAATCCGGCATAAAGTCCTATGGATATAGCTGTTAAGACCATATTTAGTACAGGCGGGGGAAAGTTCTGTCGGACATGGCCATAAAGCTGCGGCTTTGTAAGACCATGGGATCGGCAGGCGGACGTGAGAGATCTCTCCATTATGATTATTATATATGTTTGTGGTTATTACCCTTTAATGGTATAGGATGGATGAATTGTTTTGGTTAACGGATTGAGATCGACTCGGATAAGTTCCGAGGGGTTTTTATGATAATTTATAAATTTAAGATTTGAGTTGAGTTTTATTTGAATATTAACGAATTTCGGTTTTCTATCGTTTTCAAGACGGTTTTGTTAAATATATGTGTTTTACATATAAATATATTTTATTTTAATGGTAACCACTTACTGAGATTCGTTCTCACTATTTTGAATGTTTTAATGTTTTTAGGTCAAGATCCGTTAAGAAGTGTAGATGTTTAGTGAAGGTGAAGATGCAGGCCACAGTACAAGGTTGTCGATGGAAATGCCTTTCTTTTAGGCATTGGTTTTTTTACGTTTGATTTGTAGATAAATTCTGTATAAAGGGGTTTCCACCATGTATTTTGATTTTGGGTTTTTGTTTAGTACGCTCTAGTTATAAATAATCATGTTTGTTTTCTTTAACTGTATAAAGGTTTTAAATGGTATTTTGTTTTGTTATCGTTTTCACTTCTCCTCGTGAGGCACTTCTGTGACATGGTTAGTTGTTAGGGCAATGTCTTACTTGTGACACTCAGTCTCCGGGGATATCCGGGGGCGGGGTGTTACACCTTCTCTATTTTAATCAAATGTATCCCTGTAGATAGGCTGATGTGAAATGGTTGTAAACTATATCTATTTATCTACTTTCTTATGCATGTGCTTTCATATAAGAATAAAAAGAGAAATTATGGTCTTGTGCCATTGTATATGCTTTTATTTATTTATTCACCAAGTTAAAGTTAAAGAAAAATGATTAATAAGTTCTCATTTGTACTCGAATTTCTGGTAAATGATGTTAGATTCCTACTTATATTTTGGGATACACTGTGATTTAATTCTCGGTGGAACTTAGAACTGGATGGCGACTCCAATCATTATTTTAAGAGATTCGTGTTTGAGTCTCTTAAATTTATTATCATTCTAAAAATGTTCAAAAACAATCTTTTATAAAAACCCTAAGCCCGCACTCATGTGCCTTTAGGTCATCCGCTCACAGTGGTTATATAACACTTATTGTCAATGAATGAAATCTAAAACACTTAAAACAGATGTTAGAGATATTAAAAGGTCACGAAACTTCCTAAATCTGTTCAAAAGTGATGCCGGCGACCACGACAACCTTGGGCAAGGCTTCTCTATCGCGTCAGAGACCCCAAGGTCGCATCGGTGATAGTAGTTAGTGTCTTAGTTACACCAGCAATCGAGACATCCACCTTAACCTTTTCGAAACTCATTTTTCAAAATGCAATTTCTCATTTATCTTTTACCCAAATTACGCGTATAATATACCGTAGGAAAGATGTTTACGTACAATATGATGATACATTTGTATCATTTCAATTTTGGTTAACCACATCATAATCTGATTACACGATTAACCACTCATATCAATCAAACTTCTAACAATCCCTCACATGAATATTTTTTTTTCGGACGGAATGTTCAAAATGGAAGTGGTGAAAAGCCTTTACCATCAACACCTGCAATGATAGGTAGATTACTCTCTTTGAACCTTCTATTATGAAAATATTTTTTTCTACTGGCAGACTAATTGACGCGATGTCCTTGAATTGTTCTGTTATTTTTGTAAATAGGGATATACCTCTCACAAATGTCAACCATACATACACGGTTATATGGTTTTCATAGTGATGTTTTTATGGTCATTAACATCTCCTGATTCTGTAAGAATTTCAAACAACTAAAGCCTCAATAGTTTTTTTGAAGTGACTCCACTTCACCCTCACATAGGTGATTTAAACTTATTTAATCCTCTAAAGTAAATGGTATCATTAAAAGCATTTTGCTTAACCTTTTCCCTTAATAGTCACTTTTTGCATCTTAAAAATGGAAAGAGGTTACCCCCACAGTGACACCAATGCAGTTAGGTTGTCTTATTGAACCTAGTTTTTGGGATCTCCAGTCATCATAGGTTGGGTTTTCTGCCACACAGTGCCTTATATTTGGTAGACTTTTAGGTTCATCCCTTTCAGTGTTTTATTAACTTGATCTCTATTTAACCCATTGGTTATCAGATCCACTAAGTTATCCTCTGATATTACAAAATCAATACAGATAACTCCAGTTGAAATCAGTTATCTAACTGTATTATGTCGATGACTCATATGTCTCGACCTGCCGCTATATATCACATTTTGTGCCCTATTAATCTTTGCTTGATTATCACAATGTATACAAATTGTAGGCAGAGGTGTTGGTCATTCTGGGATATCTACTAGAAAAATCCTTAGCCACTCATCTTCTTCTCTAGATTTATCAAGAGCTACAAACTCAGCTTCTATCGTGGATCTGATTATAAGTATTTTTCAAGAAGATTTCTAAGACACCGCTCCACTTCCATGGGTGAACACATAACTATTGGTACCTTTTTAATTCTTGATATCATCTATCCAACTAGCATCATA
>CAOJCR013541907.1:0-12492 GCA_948330485.1 Euphorbia neoarborescens | reverse complement strand
TTTAAATTTAAAATATGTATATTTGAGTCCCCCATTATCTTACAAAGGAATAAGAAGCAAAATCGTTGGAAGTTCTTAAAAGGCACAAGGGGGAACTTGGATGGAGAATCCATTACATCAAGAGAATAAGACCCACCTTCTATGCTCATCGGATCTTTTTGGAGGAAGAGGTCAAACCGTGCACTCAACCGTAGCGCCACTTGAATCCAAACAGGAAGGAAGTGGTAAGAACAGAGGTAATAAAACTCCTTGATACATGTATAATCTTTCCTGTTTCAGAAAGTAAGTGGGTTAGTCTGGTATAGTGTGTCCCTAAAAAGGGTGGGACAATGGTAGTGGAGAACGAAAAAGGGGAACTAACTCCCACTAGAAAGTTCACATGTTGGTGTGTATGCATTGATTATAGGAAACTGAATAATGCCACAAGTAAGGACCACTTTCCACTACCGTTCAGCGATCAGATGTTGGAAAGGATGACTGGGCATAAATTTTTCTGTATGTTGGATTGTTTTTTCGGCTATATATAGATTCTAGTGGACCCTTTGGACCAAGAGAAAACCACTTTCACTTGTCCATATGGAACATTTGCATATAGGCGGATGCCATTCACTCTTTGTAATGCCCTATCTACCTTCCAACGGTGTATGTTGGCCATATTCAATGACATGATTGAGAATTTCATGGAGGTTTTCATGGATGACTTCTCGATTGTAGGTCCATCTTTTGGCACATGTTTGAATAATTTAGACCGGGTTTTACAGAGATGTGAGGATAGGAATTTTGCACTTAGCTGGGAAAAGTGCCAATTCATGGTCCAGGAGTGTATTGTCTTAGGCCATAAGTTCTTAGGAAAGCGAATTAAGGTAGATCCGGCTAAGGTCGAGGTGATTGCAAAATTACCTCCACCGGCCTTGGTCAAACATGTTAGGAGTTTTCTAGGTCATACAGGGTTTTATAGGTTCTTTATTAAGGATTTTTCAAAAATTGCTAGACACCTTGCCTAGTTGCCCCGCAAAGAGGCTTCCTTTGATGTCAATTCTGATTATATGCATACTTTTGATGTGATTGAAAAGAAATTGATTGAAGCTCCTGTTATGGTCTATCTAGATTGGACTCTCTCTTTTGAATTAATATGTGATGCTAGTGACTTCGCTGTTGGTGCTTGTTTAGGTCAACGGGTGGATAAAACTTTCCACCCGATTTATTATTCTAGTAGGACGTTGAATGATAAATAGAGAAATTATTGTGTTCCTGAGAAAGAATTGCTAGCTATTGTGTTCGCTTTTGATAAATTCCGCTCTCATTTTGTGTTGTCAAAAGTGATTGTTTTTTTCTGACCATTCTGCTTTAAAGTATTTGATGTCAAAGCAGGAAGCGAAACCAAGGTTAATCAGGTGGATTTTACTTCTCCATGAATTTGACATTGATATTAGGGACAAGAAGGGTATGGAGAATGTGGTAGCTAACCACCTATCATAGATGCCTGAAGCGGGGTCTCAACCTACAGATTCAATAGCAATTTGGGAAAATTTCCTCGAGGATATCTGTTGGCAGTTGCCTCTTTACCTTGGTATGCTGATATCGCCAACTATAAAGTCAGAAACATCTTTCCTCCCAGACACTCGGGTCACTGATCATCTGGTCAGAAGAGTTAGCGACTGCTCATTCAGTCTTTACTCCTATCAGCTTGCGTCATCCGACAGTTTCCTTATTCGGGCCTGATGTCATCTGATTTTCCTACAAAGTCACATGCCTAGGTAAAACTAGCCACAAAAAGATAGGAAAATTAAGCAAGCATCCATATTTTTAATAGAAATATATTTCCCTAGCTCTTGTCCTAATATGGTGCTTTTAATAAAGGAATACTCATAAATGCTGCAAATGACTCAGGAAATATAATGAAGGCAAAACATTTATACTTATAAAATGGGATGATGATTGCATGCTATCAGTCTCATGGAAACCAATACATTCTTGTTGTGGTTGGTTATGTTTCAAAGTGGGTCAAGGCTGTGGCTACAGCTGTACACGATTCTAGGGTAGTAGTCCAGTTCATTAGAAAGAATATTTTCACCAGATTTGGACCCCGAGAGCTATTATTAGTGACGGGGGATTCTATTTTTGGAATAGGCAATTTGATACCTTACTCCAAAAATATGCTGTTGTTCACTGGGTAGCCACTCCTTACCATCCCCAGTCTAGTGGCCAAGTAGAGGTTTCAAACCGAGAATTGAACATATCTTAGAGAAAATAGTCAATTCATCTAGGAAAGATTAGACTGATAAGCTAGACGATGCGCTTTGGGCATATAGAACTACTTTTAAAACACCGATTGGTATGTCCCTATATCGTCTAGTGTTTATTAAGTCGTTTCGCCTTCATATTGATCTCGAGCATCGAGCATTTCGGGCTTTGAAGTTATTAAATTTTGATATGCTGGTTACAGGAGATCATCGCTTACAGCAGTTAAATGAGCTTGATGAGCTGAGGTTGAGTGCATATGAAAACGCCAAACTTTACAAGGAAAAGATGAAGCGATGGAACGACAAGCACGTGGTGGAGAAACAATTCAACAAGGGCGATCCTATTGTACATTACAATTCCAAGTTAAGGTTATTTCCCGGTAAGCTGAGAAGTCGCTGGATTGGACAATTTAAAGTTGTAGCTGCATACCCATCTAGGATAGTAGAGATTTAAACGGCAGATAGAGCCCAAAAGATGAACAAAAATCACTTGAAGTTGTACGTAGTTGGAAAGGTAGATGCGGAGAAGCAAGTATTGCTTCTGTAAGATCTGTGATCGTCAAGAGGAGATATAGTAAAGCTTCTCGACTATAACCAAGCATGTGATCATGTATCATGTTTACTTTTTGAACTATTTTGAGGTGTTTTGTGTTTATTTTAATTTGATTTCATGTTTGGTAGTCGTGTTATTTTCATGTTACAAGAAGAAGAATGGCCTTTGGGGTATAAAGTTGGATGAGAATGTGGGTTATAGTTGAATTACATGACCTTGTGTACATCTCTTAGACAATTTGAAGATGAAACCTGAACTACACAAGTTCGTGTATACACGAGCTCGTGTATTAGCTACATGACCTCGTGTAACTTACCTGGAATTCAATATGCCCATATACACGACCTCGTGTACATTACACAACCTCATGTACATCTCCTAAATCGAATTGAAGGTGAAGCATACACTACATATGCTCATGTAGAGGGTTACACGACCTCGTGTAACTTTCCTAGAACTCAATGTTCCTATATACACGACTCGTGTAAGTCACACGATTTTGTGTGAATCTAAAAAATTTGGCTACCCATGTACAAGACCTCTTGTAGTGACCACACAACATCGTGTAGCTCTCCTGGAAAGATTTAAATTTCGAATGTCTAACTACACGATCTTGTGTATACCGCACGACCTCATGTACTTGCTGATCTCAAAATTTGAAAACTTAAAGCCAATAAACTTCCTAATTTAGATTAAACCGAGAACACTCCGATTTCTCTCACAAGGTTGAAAGTCCCCAACCCTAACCCCATTCCAGAATCACTAAAGGTATGATTTTTTTCTTCTCTTCTCTTGATTTCAAGGGTTTAATTTGTTTAGTTCTTCTTCACTTTTTTTCTTCTTTACTTGGTATTCCTTTTTCTATCATGTTAGCTTCATTTTGCTACTTGTCTTGCTTTGATTTTAGGGGTTTCTTTCATGATTGATAATATTTATCTTGGTGATTTTAATTCTCTCTCTTATCTCTTCTCTTCTATTTACCTTCAACCCTTGCTTATGGTGTGTTCTTTATTTTGTGTTTTGATATTTTCTAGTATTTATTGATTTTAGGGTTTACTCTTATATTTTATTTATGGCTTTATCCATCTTCTATTGTTACTTCTGTCCATTTTATAACATGTTTTCTACATTTTGCTTGCGTTTCTCTCATGGTTAGTTATAATTTCTAGGTAGCTTACTTTGTACATCTCCTCATATTTTTTATTGTTCTTTCTTGTTTGTGTGCTATTCTCATTTATGTTAGTTCTGTTACACAGATGCCGAGAACCAAAAATTCAGCTTAATTCGCTAGGAGAAATGCGCAAACCTCCAATCCAAATTCTTCTGAACTCCCTCTGGCATTACCACCACCGGAGAGCCAACTATCCCGCGTGGCATCATTATGTAGTTTGTCACGTAAGTTACAATGCCCATTCCCCCTATTGAGCCCAGAGGAAGGTAAACGCTATAAATTGTGCTCTTTATTAATCTCCTTACCTTATTGCGATTTGCCAATGAAAGCTCTCTGGCCTTATGACATGGTCGAGTTTGACCTCATATTGTGAGCTTTATGGAACCTTAATTTAAGATTATTTGACTGGATTTCTTGCATCCCTTTGTTGTTTTGCATGCGTTTTCCTGTTTTGTTTGAGTTTGTGTTTGTATATGTTTTTATGTGTTTTTTGTTCTTTTAGTATGTAACGACCCGACTTGAGGCAGACTCAGATCGTCGAATTTTAGGCAGAGTCAGATCGCCGAACTTAAGGAGACTCAGATTGCCAAATTTGAGGCAGAGTCCCTGTGTCGACCCCAAAAAGCCTACGAGATGCCGATTGGGGGCAGGAATGAATCAGACTGCACCAGAACGAGAGGGTATTCAAGACTATATTAGTATGGAACGGTATAGCAAAAAAGGCAAGCGACTTTGTGGCTGTATTGGTATGGAACGATGCAGTCGAGAAGGGGCTTATAAGGGTTGATATGTGCTACCTATACCATCAAGATGCATCTTCTTTTCGGTAGCTCATTCGAGGAGAACTCCAAAGTTAAACGTTCTTGACTTGGAGCAATCCTGGGATGGGTGACCTCCTGGAAAGTGATTTCCAAGAAGCATGTGAGCGAGGACAAAGCATGGTGGTTTGTAGGGCCAGCCGATCATACTCGGGGTGTTACATAATATGTTTTTAGATCCGATGACATTAGGATCGAGGATATGTGTGTTATTTGATTCGTTTCTCGATCTTTTGGATGCAAGAGTTGAAATTGTGATAATGGATACCGATGATGATAAGGCATTCTTGGGAAAGATTTTTTGAGCAATTCTAGACAGATATGGAGGTTGAATCTAGAGATGAACACTTAAGGAAAATTGTAGTTTGTGATTCAAGCTTTCCAACGAATCTAAGATCGTGTAAATCGGAGGTCCGATAAAGAAGATAACTCATTGAGTTGACTCCATTAACTCGGGGCTCAACTCGGTGTGTTGAGCATAAAGAAGATAACTCATTGAGTTGACTCCATTCACTCGGTGTGTTGCAATAGCATTTGGAAAAGTTTGAGGGATTTTGGCAGAACTCGGCGTGTTGCCCCAAAACTCGCCGAGTTGAGCAGCGATTGGAAAAGACAAATAGGACAGACCTCAACTCGCCGATGAGTTAGTGTAACTCGACGAGTTGCAAGTTATAACTCGGCGAGTTCATGATGATAACTCGGTGAGTTTGACACTTTTTAGGATTTCGGATTTGTTTTCTTTATTTCTGTTTTAGGAACCTATATATAGCTGTTTTATTCTTTTATTTTGTATCTTTACCACCCAACTTCAAGCTAAAAACCCTAGGACTTACTTTATCTTTGTATTTTGATTCCGTATCGTATTAATCGAAATTGTTTTCTTGGAACTTTCAACTTGTGCAGATTATTGCTTTGCTTTTCGTGAGTTAATTTTCCTATCAAGATTCATCTTTTCGTGTAATCTTGCTAAAGCCAGAGTCCACCGATTCAATAAAGAGTTTGGAATAAGAATCTTCTTTCTCAATCTTCGTCTTTAATATGTTTTGTGATCTGCTTAAATATTGCGTGTGATTATATTCATGTTTATTTCATCAGGCTTATTGATTAAAACTTGTGATTAAAGTTATGGTTTGTGAATGTGAATTTGTTAATTTTCATGCATGTGGAATCGATAGCTTCGCAAACTTGTTTATTTATTTGATTCATATCTATTACGAGATCCAGCCTGACAACTGGGAAATCGAGAGGACTAACAATCCTACGGAACTTAAGCGTACTTAGTTTTTGGATTATAGAACTAGGCGGGCCGTTCGGATAACCTTACCCTAGGCGCTTCAGACAGTAGAAATAACTATCGAGACTCGGGTTTGATATTAAATTTGTTTGTTTTCATTACTTTAATCTTTGATTGTTTGCTAGATCAACAAGTATTCATTGACATAAATATTCATAAGTCGGTAAACTATCGTTTGGACTTTCGCGAATTCAGAATCAAAGGGGTTGGATTGGTATTGATCATAAATAGGAGTAGGAGTAGTTTAACTTAGTTTAAATACCACTTTAAAGTTACCGCCTTTGACACGCCAAAGCCTTAGAACTAGAGTTCACAGAGGTAGATTCCTTGTGGGATCGATACCTAGACTTTTTAAGACCAGATTTATTACTTGACAATGGTAGGGTACACTGCCCTAGAGTTGAGCGTTCAACACAGCACATTAACTTTATAACCTAACTTGATAAGTCCCGCTGACGCTACATTAGGTTTTAGGCACCGTTGCTAGGGAATTTTTATTCTCTGAACGATTTAAACCCACGGTGATACGGTCGTTTTAGGCACTATACTTGTGAATATATTTCTTTTATCATTTGTTTATACTGCTTTTTACATTTCTACAATATTTTTTGTTATAATTTTATTTTATTTTTGTGATTTCTGATATCCCTGTGTGTTTCAAATTGACTTGAGTGTTTTCGCTAGTACATGTTTACACGTTCAAATAATCCTGATTTAGTTCCAATTGATACTGAAATTGAGCATTCTTTCCACAGGTTAAGAAAAGAAAGATCGGACGCCATGGATGAAGGACAAAGAGCTCTTATGGAAGCCCTGCAAGTGGCTAGGGACCGAGCTGAGTTAGAGTAGCTCTGCAGGGAGCTGGCTCAATGGGTATAGAATACAGGTCCAGCTCCAGAACCGAGAACTATAGAGGAGTATATGGCACCAGATAGGCCAACAGAACTTGAAGGAGTGGTCTTACCACCTATTTAGGCCCCGACGTTTGAGATTAAAGCAGCTATGGTCCATTTGATAAATGACAATGGATAGTTCAGTGGAGGGATCAGTGAAAATCCAAACGAGCATCTAGACAGGCTCCTGATGATTGTTGACATAGCAAGATATGTAGGGGTACCATAGGATGTGATATGGCTAAAGCTATTTCCATTCTCCCTAAATAGAAGTGCGATAGAGTGGTACCGATCGCTGGAGCCTAGTGCAATTACTTTATGGAAAGACTTGGTGGATCAGTTCTTGGCGCAATACTTCCCACCCACAAAGACATTGCAGCTGAAGAATGAGATTATTGGGTTTAGGCAGTTTGGCACGAAGAGTTTGAGCGAGGCTTGGCAACACTTCAAGCGGCTTTTAAGGAGCTGCCCGCATTATAAGCTCAATAAATATACACAAAGGAGCACGTTTAATCATGGATTAACACCATCTATCCGTGCTATGGTTGACTCTTCTGCAGGTGGTACATCTTCAAAAAGACGTCGGAAGAAGCCCAGGAGCTGATTAAGAAGCTGGCTAGCAGAAGCACGATATGGTAAGCTAATTTGCCGGTACGGGGAGAATACAAAGTCATAGATCCAACTGAAGGAGCATTTATGGATGACATGACAAAGAAGATGGACACTCTTATGACAAAGGTAAGCGCGGTTTCTTCATAACCCAAGGTGGTGTTGTGTGTGACTTATGGTGGGGATCACCTGGTTCAGGAGTGTCAGTGGGAAAATTCTGAGGCCCAATCTACTAAGAATGTAAGTTATGTAGGAGGAAACAATAGGTATAATAACCCTTACCCTCAAACTTACAATAATTCTAATGCATATAACTCGAATATCGAGAGGATATTTTAGTACCCAAACATGTCCTATGGTAATAATAACAATATGCTGAAACCCCCTTTCGGATTCCGATATGAGCACAAAGATCAGGGGTTATGTAAGGCCCCAATGGAGTATATTTCCCAATTCCCGCAGTTAGAGGCTCCACCTCTACTTGCACCTATACCGAAGCACGATGACGTGATTATATCCTTTTTAAAGGAGATATCATCGCGTCTAACTAATATGGAAGCCCACTGCAAGGATCAGATTAATAGGGAATGTCAGGAACACCCTCCAGGTAACTTGCCCAGTAACGTAGAACCCAATCCAAAGGGGAAC
The DNA here is from genome assembly GCA_948330485.1 of Euphorbia neoarborescens. Lineage (NCBI taxonomy): Eukaryota > Viridiplantae > Streptophyta > Magnoliopsida > Malpighiales > Euphorbiaceae > Euphorbia > Euphorbia neoarborescens. The sequence goes on along the minus strand of CAOJCR013541907.1, from coordinate 4,263 downwards.
CAGAGGGAGTCGGCTAAGGCAGTCACCTTTTGAAGTGGAAAACAGCTGGAGAGCTCACCATCTGAAGCTGAAATTCAGCCCCCAAGTGTTGATGTAAGTGAGGAATTGGGAGGGTTAAGCAACCCCGATTCCAGTTCTATTCCTAATCATGTTTCTGATAATGTTCAAAAAGGTTGTTTCTAGTCCAATTCGTACTTATATTCCTAAGCTCCCTTACCCCCTAAAGAAGCAGAAAAAGAAACTAGATGAGAAATATGCTAAATTTTGGAGATCTTTAAGAAACTTGAATTTAATTTACCGTTGATAGAGGCTCTCCAGGAGATGCCTGCATATGCCAAGTTTTTTAAAGAACTCCTAACAGGGAAGAGAAAACTTGAGAGTAATGAGGTTGTAGCTCTTACAGGAGAGTGTTCAACAATAATTTCAAATAAAATTCCCCCAAAGCATAAGGATAGGGGTAGTTTCACCATTTCGTGTTGCATTGGCAACTTAGAGGCGGTGAACGCCTTATGTGATCTGGGGGTAACATAAATCTTATGCCGCTTACATTCTTTCGTGGACTTGGGCTTGGTGAGCGAAAGCCGACTAGTATGATGCTCCAACTGGCCGATAGATCCATGACTAGGCCAAGAGGAGTAGTCGAGGACAGGTTGGTTAAAGTGGGAAAATTCATCTTCCTTGCTGATTTTGTAGTAAATGATATGGAGAAGGATGTTAAAGTTCCACTATTGTTAGGGAGACTTTTTTAGCAACCGGTAGGACATTGATTGATGTTCAGGAAGGAAAGATTATCCTCCGATTGCAAAATGAAGAAGTCTGTTTAACGTGTACAATTCTATAAAGTGCCCTACAGATACCGAGAGTTGTCATTTTATTGATTCTTATTGTCTGATACTTGATTCTTTTGATGAAGATGTTTGTAGGTTTACAGGAATAGAGGGAGGACAATATCTACTGGATGATGAGGATGTTGGCGCATCGGAAAGTAAGGAATGCTCTTTGGTGAAAAGTAGGTTTGAGGATCTCGAGCGGGATGTCAAAAAAAAGCCGAAATCATCACTGGAGGAAGCCCCAAAATTGGAGCTCAAATCTCTTCCCCCTAACATTAATTATGTTTTCTTACAGCCGCCTAGTGATTTACCTGTAGTAATTTCTTCTCTTTTAACAGGTGTACAGGAGGAGCAACTCATTGAGGTGTTGAAAAAGCATAGGAGGGCATTCGGATGGTCCATCCATAACATTATAGGAATCAGTCCTAGTTTCTACACGCATCAGATTCACTTAGAGGAATCAATCAAACCATGCGTTCAACCGCAACATAGACTGAATCCAAACAGAAGGAAGTAGTGTAGACTGAGGTAATTAAGTTTCTAAATACAGGTATGATTTACCCTATTTCAGATGGTTCGTGGGTGAGCCCGGTACATTGCATGCCTATGAAAGGGGGCACCCTGGTAATAGAAAACGAGGTGGGTGAACTTATTCCCACTCGTGCTGTCACCGGGTGGCGCATGTGCATTGACTGTCACAAATTGAATAATGCCTCCCGGAAGGACCATTTTCCACCACCCTTTCTTGATCAAATTCTGTAAAGAATAGCAGGTCACGAGTATTTTGTATGCTTGATGGCTTATCCGGCTATACAGATATCTGTGGATCCTCTTGATCAGGAGAAAACCACGTTTACTTATCCTTATAGTACATTTGCATATAGGCGGATGCCATTCAATTTGTGTAATGCACCCGCCACCTTTCAACGGTGAATGATTGCTATATTTAGCGATATGATTAAGTAGTTTATAGAAGTCTTTATGGATGATTTCTCTGTCATAGGATTGGCTTTTGATGCATGCCTAAGTAACATTGATAAAGTCCTACAACGTTATGAGGAAAAAAATTTGGCACATAGTTGCAAGAAGTGTCAGTTCATGGTTAGAGACTGTATTGTTTTAGGGCATAAGGTTTTGGGTAGAGGGATCGAAGTAGATCCAGCCAAGGTTGAGGTAATCGAAAAATTGTCTCCTCCAAGTTCGGTAAAGTTAGTTAGGAGCTTCTTAGGCAATATGGGCTTTTACATAGATTTATCAAAAAATTTCAAAAATTACTAAACCACTGATTGAATTGCTATTGAAAGATGTCGCTTTTAATTTTGATAATGACTATTTCCTTCCATTTGAGATGCTAAAACAAAATTGATTGAGGCACCTATACTGGTAAGTCTTGAGTTGTCACTTCCTTTTGAAATAATATGTGATGCTAGTGATGCCGCTGTAGGAGTATGCTTAGGATAGTGGGTGGATAGGATTTTTTGCCCCCATTTATTATGCTAGCAAAACTCTTAATCCTATACAGGTTAATTACACTGTCACTAAGAAAGAGCAGTTAGCGGTCATATTTGCCTTTAAGAAATTCAGTTCTTATCTTGTTTTGTCTAAGGTAATTATTCATACTGATTATGCTGGTCTGAGGTATTTGTTAGCTAAACTGGATGCCAAACCCAGATTGATCCATTGAATATTACTCCTGTAAGAGTTTGATGTGGAGAATAGAGATAAAAAAGGAGTAGAGAATGTGGTGGCTGATCATCTCTCCAGACTTCCTATTGCTGATTCTGATAGTGTCGAGGATCCTTCTGATAAGGACATTTGCGAGACTTTCCCTAATGAACTTCTGTATGCGGTAACGTCTCACCATGGTTTGCGGACATGGCAAACTACAAAGTTGGTAATACCCTTCTTGATAGTCATTCTTATTCTCAGAAGAAAAGATTCTTGCATGATGCTAAGTTTTACTTTTGGGATGAACTGTATTTGTTTAGGTTATGTGCTGACAATATTATTAGACTTTGCGTGTCTGAGAGTGAAGTTCCATCTATAATTTATATATGTCATGATAGGGATGCAGGTGGTCACTTTGGTATAGAACGTACTTATTGTAAGTTATTGTCGTGTGGTTATCACTGGCCTAATATGAAAAGAGACATTTTTTATTATATTAAGAGGTGTGACATGTGTCAGCGGGCGGGGAACATATCACAAAAGAATGAAATGCCTCAACAAGGGATTTTTGTTTGTGAACTTTTTGATGTATGGGGCATAGATTTTATTGGACCCTTCCCGATGTCACATGGAAACCAATATATTCTGGTTGCAATCGATTATGTCTCTAAGTGAGTTAAGGCCATAACATCGCCAATTAATGATGCAAAAGTGGTGCTTAAGTTCTTGAAAAAGAACATATTTACGCGGTTTTGAACCCTTCGAGCTATCATAAGTGATGAGGGATCCCATTTTTGTAACAAACTATTTGAGGCACTTTTGCATCATTATGGGGTGACCCATAAAGCAGCCACACCTTATCATCCACAAGTAAGTGGCCAAGTGGAGGTTAGTAATCAGGAATTGAAACGATATTGGAGAAAATCGTAGGGTCGTCTAAGAAGGATTGGAGTCTAAAGTTAGACGACACCTTGTGGGCTTATAGGATAGCGTTTAAAATACCGATTGGTATGTCTCCGTATCGGTTAGTTTTTAGGAAAGCTTGCTGCTTACCTGTTGCACTTGAGCATAGAGCTTACTGGTCCTTACGGTTTCTTAACTTTGATATGCAAGCAGCAAGACAGAAAAGGAAGCAACAGTTGCTTGATCTTGATGAGTTCCGTCTCTCAGCCTATGAGAATGCAAAACTGTATAAGGAGCGGACTCAAAGGTGGCATGATCGGAAGATTGAGGATAAAAGCTTTCAATCTGGTGATCAAGTGCTTTTGTACAACTCTAGACTATGGCTGTTTCTGTGTAAGCTCAAGTGTAGATGGACGGGTCTATTCGAGGTGCTACAAGTGTATCCCTCGGGGATGGTAGTGATCAAAACACCGAACGGTCATCTTAAGGTCAACGGGCACCGATTGAATCATACTATCATGGAATCAGTCAGGAGGAGGAACAGGATGTGTTTCTGATGGAGGATAAATGAGCTACACTGCTTAGAAAATCAAGCTGTTTCGATTATAAACACAACATGTTTTTTATTTTATTGTACATTTGGAACAATTTTCCTTTTGGTTTGAGTTTTTGGTTTTGTTTTTATGTTTTTAGGTGTTCTTTTGTGTTTTGTGGTGTTTTATGTGCATAGGTTGGATTCATAGAGTGAATGTATCGATCGGGTGAAAAAAACTGTAGATTAAAAATTAACTTGTCGTGTTGATATGGTAACTCGCCGAGTTTGGTAGCCAAACTTGTCGTGTTCAATTGAACACATCGACGA
>CAOJCR013541611.1:0-11430 GCA_948330485.1 Euphorbia neoarborescens | reverse complement strand
TTTGACACTAAAAAAAGGATAATTTTAAAATAAAAGTAAAATTAAAATCAAAATTGAAATTAAAAAAAATAAAAAATAAAAAAATAAAAAATGCGGCGAAACGGGATCCAGGGGATCGGCCGACAGACTGCCGGCCAGTCCCCCGGGGGGCTGCTCAACAGCAGCCCACCCCTTTTTTACATGATCCCGAGCTATCGTTTATTCCCGTTCTTTCACATGTCCATTTCAAGTATCATGTTGTGCTAAGTGTTTATTTCCGCTCATTTTATGTATGTGTGTATGTATAAATGCATGCTAGATTTCCTCTCCCCGGAAAATGTATCCCATAGGTTCTGCTTGACATTCGATATGGTTGTAATAATTAACTTGTATGCTTTACTTTACTACAATTTATCTTTCCTCTATGCGCGATTACAATAAATATCCAACTAAAATCAATCATAGGCTTTCATCGCAAATAATCATATTTTGTTTTCCATAAAACTTGTCGATTTCTAGAAAAGCTTTTCGAAAAAGGATATGTAAGTGTATTGTCCGAACCCGATCTCTGGATCACAATTTTGGATTCGAACCTAGGATCCGAGCAACACCGTGAACTCATTCCCGGTGTAAGCTTAAAACCGGGTGGCGACTCCAAATATCATTTTTTAGAAATTCGAGTTTGAATTTATTTTTCAAAAATTGTTTTCTTTCTTAAATCATTTCGATTTTATTAAAAACCCAAGCACGCGTTCATACGCGCATATTATTTGGAGATCCTTCCTCCGAAAGCCTCAAGTCCCTATTTGGGTCCGCCTCTTAGCGGGGGGTATTAGGAAAGGAGAACTCCACTCGCTTGGGAATGTCTTCTTTTAAATTGTTTCCTTTCAAAACTCACCTCTCTTTGGTTTATTCTTTAAAACGAGGCCTTAAAGCCCGTGTTCACACGCATATTTAATTGCTTAAGGGTCCATTCAATTTTTCAAATCAATGTTTCAAACTTCAAAACCAACATTTCAAAAAACCAAAAAGATGCTCTTTCCAAGAAAGACAAAAACTTAAATTCTGTTTTCAAAGAGCGCAATCCGCTCGCCTCGAAAAGATCGCTCGCTCACACACGCACCACACGGGTATGCCATGCCATACGTAATTCACAATGCCACGACGTACACAATTCACGATGCCATATCACGCACCACATAATTACGCCATGCCATGCATAATTCATAATGTCATACCATGCATAATTCACAATACCATGACGTGTATAGTTCATGATGCCATGACAGGCGTTGCGACGCCTACCTACATGACATGTTTTTCAAGTTCCAAACAAGCTTACTTGAAATCTGTATGTTTTTAGGGGAAGGCATCATGGCAAATTTCGAGTAGCAGTTTCGAACATTTCTCAGGTTGCTCCGTAATTTGGATTAAGCCCTGTTCAAAACTTTTGGGTTGCGAGATGACAAACTATGTTTCGACATCCAGCCACTGCCTGAGTTGATCAAAGCGTGCATCACATTCTGGGATCCGATCGACAATGTTTTCAGATTCTGTAACCTTGAGCTGTGTCCCATGCTTGAAGAATTCATCGCCATTATCGGTGCACCTAGCTCCCGAAGGACTTCCCTTGCTACACCACAATTTGTCTATGGACATCCAAAAATAATGGCCATGGAATTCTCATTCCCTAGGGAAGAACACAGAGTTTTTTCGTTGCTGTACAAAGACTCTTCCACCATGGGTTTCAATTTGATAAAGGTCTTAGAATGGTGTTCCCTTACCCCCAAACACACACCACAGCTGGTTCCATATGGTAAGCATGATGATTATTCACCAACTTTTGGGCTTACCATACAGTACCTGCTCATTCAGATTAGCCTCCATTATCCCACAAATGGCCAAAGGGGCTTCTCCCATTGGCATCATATTAGCCAAAACCCTCATTTCCCTAAGAAAATATTCCAAAACTGATGACATCCATATATGCCCACATATAACTATCCTCCAAATTTGGCTAGTGGAGAAGTTATCCCTAATTGCACCACCCAAATGTCATTTCACCAAATATAAGCTGCCTCAAATCAAAAAACGAGCCTTTCTTACCTCGGGAACACTTCGTCTAAGTATGGAAGATTGGATCATCAAATTATCCAATTTATCTCATACGGATATCAGGTGGATGTGTCCTTGGTAGGAAATAACTAGTGTTCGAGTATCTATGTGGAATAGCAATATCAAGCTATTAGGACTTACGAGACTTACCTTTTATGTACCATCAAGACTGTATAGACAGTACGGGTGTCCGCAACGGGTTCCAAAGTTGTCTTTTCAGGCGGTAGAAGCCGAATAAACACAAATATGCCACAACATATTCCTAAGAGGATGGGCCTACGACTTGCATTTCCAAGGATTAGATACCGATCTAGTCATTCTTCAACTAGATGAGGAGTACGAGACCTGGCTCAAAGGGATCAGAATCCTACCAACTCGTGGGGAAAGGGCTAGCTTTACTAGTATATTTGGGAAGTGATCAGTGTATCCCTTTTTATTAGATCTTAATGAATTTGTGTTTAACTTTGTTTCATGACTCTTATCTTATTTACATTTATGCTATGAATGATTCACAAAAAAAACATATCAAGATGTTGTGACTCAAGCACACTCCACACACTTAGGCAAATAAGTCTCTGATTTCAACCGAATGCCTTGCCATGAATGAAATGTAAATATCCCGCTAAATGCGATTCATCAAATGCCAAGTCATCCATATAATGCTATGCCATTCATCGAATGCCATGAAATGCCAAGTCATTCATAAGATGTCATGCCATCCATTGTATGCCATGACATTCATCAACTAGCATGCAATCTCAAACGCCAAACATGACGACTAGACATCACGCCAGCTCGGCTAGACATTACACCATTGATAGGATAGATATCATTCCATCACTCGGCTAGAACTTACGCCACCATTATCACATTATGATGGCTAGACATCACGCCACCTCGGCTAGACATCACGCCATTGATAGGATAGACATCATTCTATCACTCGGTTAGACCTCACACCACCATTAACACATTAGAACGGCTAGACATCATGCCACCTCAGTTAGACATAATGCCATTGACAGGATAGACATCATTCCATCACTTGGCTAGACCTCATGCCACCATTAACACATTAGAATGGCTAGACATCACGCCATTGATAAGATAGACATTATTCCATCACTCTGCTAGAACTCACGCCACCATCAACACATTAGAATGGCTAGACATTATGCCACCTCGGCTAGACATCATGCCACCTCAGCTAGACATCACGTCAATAATGGGATAGACATCATTCCCTCGACCGGCTAGACATCATACCACAGTTCAGATAGAAATCATTTCGACGGACGGATAGACATCATTCTGTTAAATCACAAAAAGCTTCACCCTATCAAAACGGATAGACATCATTCTATTATGAAGGGAAAGGACCTTGGTACATTGTAAGATAGACACAGTTCAGCCCAATGGATGGGTTACTCATCATTATTAATTTCATGACATGTTCATAAGCATCACGTCATTTCTATAAGCGTCATGCACAACGCATTCTACATTCATACCATCCACTTAGAAGTATAGGTTCAGCCTCAATAAGAGGAGTCCGCATTTAACAGTTAACTTTCTTGGTTTCAGGATTTGTCTAAGTCAGAATGGATCTCTTAGACCCAAACTTAAGAGTGGAGGAAGATAAAGGTAGCAACGCTAGCATAAATGGGCCTCAAGATGGGATTCAGGTTTAAACTCGGAACGAGGATCAGGCTGGGAATCTGGGACATACAGAGAATAGGGCAATGTCAGCTCGAGAAATGGCAAATTTCATAAACTTTGGTAAGTTTGCTGAAGTTATCGCATGTTATGTTGCTATTGCCATGGCAAGTTAAGTACAAATGGGCTAGATACAGACACCGATGAACACCGAAGGACCTAGCAGAGGTCAGAGAACTGGAAAGGCAGTTATGATCGAGGAGGAGGATGACATGTATTGCCCTCCTCCACGGGCTGTACCAAGTATACCGGAGGAAGTTGCTGAACAGTTGCGAAAGCAAAACGAAAGGATAGTGAACTTTATGACTATGATAATGAAAAAGTTGGATAAAGAGAAGCCTTCAAGCGTTGAACTAGAGGATTTCGGGATCTTGGGAATTGAGTGATTTCCACTAGGGTTCTTAATATCGAGGTTCCCTCCATTCAACAGGAAAGGATCACCGACTGCTCATATGAACCAGATTGTCACAGTGCTCTCTATGGTCGGGTTGTCTCTCAACCAGATAGCTCGTCTCTTTCCTACCATCTTAGAAAAAGGCACGATTAACTGGTACAATGCCCTTTCGGTATATATTCGAGCAGATTAGAAGAGTTTGGCCACCGAGTTTGTTGAATTCTACACCTACAATGTAGAAAAGAAGACCATATTAGAAGACCTTGAGGCAGTTTAACAAAAGCCGAATAAAGGGTTCGAGAGTTACTATCAGCGATGGAGGGACACTCTCAATAATATGACTGTTAAGCCCTAGAAGGAAGAATTGATTGTGAAGTTAATTGATGGCAGCCAAGAAATATACAAGAAAGAAATAAAGTACCTCACCTTCCAAAGCTATGTAGATGTGCTTACCATGGCAAAGAAAGTGGAACGGTATGAGATCATTCCAAAGACACAGCAATCTGGGTATAAGAAGACCTTCACCTCCGATATCAAGCAACCCTGAGATGGGGAGATTCAATTAGAACCCTCCTACAGTTCAAGCAGTAGATATGGTGGTAGCGGCATATGACCCTACGGCTCAGCCTCAGAGGAGGGTAAACGCATGGATCATATCCCTGGCAAAATTGTTCACTAAGTTCCAGAATGCGGGGTTATTGTAAAGTGTTAAGCCTTATGTCCCACCAACAGAGATAAAAAAGGACAACTTTTATAGTTATCATGTAATCACTGGGCACTGAACTGCAGACTACATTGTCCTATGTAATGCTATCTCCAAACCGGTTAGAAACGGGAAGATTGAGGAACCACCTCTAGCACTGCCAAGCACGCAAGAGAACCCACTACCGAGATTCGAGGAAAGGACCAACATGGTTCAATCAGGACTACACAGTAACTATGTGTTTGATCAGATTATGAAAGCTAATCCAGAAGTGAGGTCGGTTATGGTCGAACAGAATCCTGAAAATGCAAAGCCAAAGCCATTGAATGCAGTAAGCAAAGGAAAGCAGGTAGCCATAGCCCCTATGAAATGGGAGGATCTGGATTCTGATGATGAATATGAAAGACCTCTCCAGTACCCAGTAACTACAAAAGAGGGAAGATTTTCTCAGGGGTGGCCCATCAAGATAGTGACCCGCAGTAGACGAGTGATTCAGCAAGAACTGGTACAGCCCAATCAAGCCATGCCTAACGGGGGATTTGTTCTGGAAGTGGTAGCTCAGTCTCAACCACAGCCATTGGGGAAACTGATGAAGTTATCGATTAGATTAAGAAGACGCCTGCCAAAGTTAGTATCTGGCAGTTGTTAATGGAAAGTAATAGGCATCGACAAGCACTAGTGAAGAAGCTATTGGAGGTAGAGGTCTCTACTATTACATCCCTTGAGGACGTCTGTGCTCTTATTGATAGTGGAAAGAGTGCTGGAACTGAGGAGAAAGAAGGGCACACTAAACCAGTCATCCGATTTAGTGATACTTCGAAAGAAGGAAATAAGCACAACAGGGCTTTGTTCTTCACTGTACAAAGTCTTGACAAGGAAATGCCTTGCATAATGGTGGATGATGGTTCTGCTTTAAACATATGCCCCTTAAAGATCTTGACATTTCTGTGCCTTACAGAGGAGGCCTTGAAAAGGACTTAGACTATTATCAGAGCTTATGACGACATTAAAAGGGCTGTAATTGACACGTTCGAAACGAAAGTTGAAATTAGAGATATAAAGTCGGTTATGGATTTTGCTATTATTGACATTTTAGTAACCTTCTCATTACTGCTCGGAAGGCCATGGCTCCATGATCTAAAAGTAGTACCCTCTACAGTACATCAAAAGGTGAAAATCCCATTTAATGGTAAGGTTATCACCTCAGTGCCCAAGAGCTAACCATGGTAGCCTCTGTAGAATAAATAGGGACACCTGCTTACGGCTTCCAAATAGCCATGATCAGAGATGCAGATGAAAAGAAAGGTGAATATCTCTTCTCTTAGTACAAGTGGCCAAGTACTTACATGGCCAAGTTCGATTTTATCCCTGGAAAAGGATTGGGAAAGAATCTCTAAGGAATGCCAGAACCTATCCCTAATCCACGTCCGGTAAATGGAATAGGGGTTGGCTATGTGGGAAACCGTAGGAGACACCAGTGGAGGAGAATTCCTCGCCCCATGAATGTGCCTCGTCCTACATGTATGCCTATTCTGACTACAGAAGCTACCTTCCAAGGCTAACCAGAGCCAGTCCCTTTCAATGGGAACATGTATCCAGGATTTGAAATTTTTAGGGATATGGTGAACTTCGGCGAGTACGGTCACGGGTATAAGAAAGTGAAACTACTAGAGCTCGACCCTAAGACCGAGTCGTCTACTGATAAAACCATCGGTTGTATGGAAGAAGTTCAGCTCCCTGGTGATGAAGAGGATAAGGTGACTGAGCAGCTGCAGAAAATGATGATTGAAGAGTTTGGATGCAAAAAGGAGAAGCTGCCAGGCTTGGTTAAGGAGAAAGCTCGAGAAATTGTGAAGATGCTTAAAGATTTGAACCTTGGCCCCAACACAGAAGATGCTGCTGTCAAAGAGGATGTTGCTACCAAAGAGGAAGACCTCCCGCCTATGGGAGAAGACTTTATTTATGATGTATCTACTATCTTTGATGTGAACAATGTAGCTTTTAAAGCTGTTAATGCAATGAAAAACTCTTTCACTTACTTGTGTGACTTATTTTCTGATGGTTCTATTCATTCATTCAAGCATTCATTTAATGTCTTTAGCATACATGACGCATCATTTCATGAAATTAATCTAGGAACATTGAATGAGCCAAAACCGGTACATCTATCATCTGACTTATCCCCTGATGAAAAAAAGAGCGATAGAAAATGTCTTAAAAAGCATGTTCAAGCATTCTCCAGGTCTTATGAAGATATTCCAGGAGTGGACAGGGGCATTGTAGAGCACAGAATCCCAACCGATCCGAAATTCACTTCGATCAAGCAGAAACTCCGATGACTCAGACCTAAATGGGTCGAAAAGGTGAAAGAAGAAGTGCAGAAATAGTGGGATGCCAGATTCCTTAACATGGTGACTTATCCCTCATGGCTAGCCAACATTGTGCCAGTGGCGAAGAAGGATGGCAGAGTCAGGGTTTTTGTGGACTACAGAGATCTTAAAAAAGCCTCCCCCAAAGATAACTTCCCATTGCCGCACATTGATGTGTTAGTTAACAGTGCAGCAAGATCAGCCATGTATTCCTTTATGGATGGCTTCTCAAGGTATAATCAGATTCTGATGTATGAAGAGGACAAAGTAAATACAACCTTCATAACCGAGTGGGGCACTTTCTGTTATCGTATAAAGCCTTTTGGGTTGAAAAATGTTGGGGGCACATATCAAAGAGCTGTAACGACTCTACTGCATGACATGATCCATAAGGAAGTAGAGGTGTACATGGATGACATGTTGGTAAGATCTAATACAAGGGCATATCACGTTGAGATATTAGACCGGTTTATAACCAGGATTGAAAAGTATAACCTTCGTTTGAATCCGAAGAAGTGTGTATTCGGGGTTACATCAGGCAAACTGTTAGGGCATGTAATGAGCCAAAGAAGAATCAAAGTGGACCCCGATAAGATAAAATCCATACAGGAAATGCCTGCTCCTAAAACTGAAAAGGAGGTCAAATGCTTCTTGGGTTCCCTACAATACGTGAGTCACTTTATAGCCAGATTAACCACCGTTTGTGGGCCTATTTTCAAACTTCTCAGAAAGAACTAACCCGTCGAGTGGACACCTGCCAAATGGCCTTTGACAAGATCAAAGCTTACCTTTCTAATCCACCTATTCTTCAACCTCCTAAACCCGAAAAACCATTAATCCATACCTAGACATCGAAGAGAATTTTGTAGGGGCAATGTTGGTTCAAGAAGATGATGTCTAGTATAAATTCTCGATCTATTATCTCGATAAAAAGCTATTGGACTATGAATATTGGTACAATCTGGTTGAAAAGACCTGCGTAACTATGTTTGGTTAGCAAAGAAGCTACGACATTACTTCCAGTCATATCAGATCATTGTCGTAGCAAAGACAGATCCAATGAAGTACCTGGTGGATGCCACAACACTAGCAGGAAAGCTTTTGAGGTGGCTATTACTTCTATCAGAATTTGATATAACTTATGTCACCAAGAAGGTTATAAAGGGCAGGGCAGTGGCAGAATTCCTGGCTCAGCAACCCATTGAGTCGGATTATGTGGAGAACTTGGACTTTCCTGATGAACAATTGGCAGTGATAACAGCAGAGCCTAGTCAGTAGGTAATGCATTTTGATGGAGCTGTTAATAAATATAGAGCAGGCCTGGAAGTCATTATTATCACGCCTGAGAAAGAAGTCATCCCCCTCTCCAAGGACTTAGAATTCCAAGTTACCAACAACGGGACAGAATATGAGGCATGTCTATTTGGATTGAACACGTTGATCACTCTAAATGCCACTGACATCGTAGTCATCATGGACTCAATGCTGGTTATCAAACAAATCTACGGTGAGTAGGATATAAAAGAAGAATCGCTATGGCCCTATACAGAGATTGCAGCTGAAAAAGTCCTCAGATTGAGGAGTTATGAATTCAGATATGTGCCGCAATATGAGAATCAGATGGCGGATGCCCTTGCAACCTTATCGTCTATATGGAAAGGCCTAGTCACCAATCCAATAAGGCCGCTGATTCTGGAAACATCTAAAAAACCTTACTTTGATGGAATATAAACTTAGTGGAGACAGTCGATGATAAGCCCTGGTACTTCTACATCCTATTGTTCCTAGAAAATGGCCAATACCCTGAGGGTGCCACAGATTTGGAAAAGACCACTGTTCAGAAACTGGCAGCCTAGTTTAGATTGTTCAAAGGATAATTATTCAAGCATACATTAGAAGGTGACTTACTCAGATGCTGAACAGAAATAGAGGCTAAGGCTGTAATGCAATAGTTACACTCAGGACAGTGTGGGTCACATATGAGCGGGGTGGCCCTGGCCAGAAAGATCATGAGACAGGGGTACGTCTGGCAAACCATGCAATAAGACTGCATTCGGAAGGTACTGAAATGCCATGAATGATAAATCTATGGAAGTTTGCAGCATCTTCCACAGATGGATCTGGATACTCCCTGGCCCTTCTCGGCTTGGCGAATAGATATCATCGGGGAAATCTATCCTCCAGCTTCCAACGGGTATAAGTTCATTATTGTCGCGGTTGACTACTTCTCAAAGTGGGTAGAAGCCAAGTCCTATCCCACCATTACTGCCAAAACCATGGCTAAGTTCATTGAAAGGGAAATCTTCGTGAGATACGGGATATCCCATCATATAGTCACTGATAACGGTGTACAGTTCCAAGGGGAAACTACGGAATTACTAGTAGAACATGGTATTAAACATCATAGATCATCGCCCTATAGACCTCAGGAAAATGGCACCGTAGAAGCTGCAAATAAGACCCTCGAGGCTATTCTGAGTAAAACAGTCTCCACATACTGGGATTGGGAAGATAAACTACCTCTAGCCATGTGGGGACACAGAACAGGAATCAGAATACCAACTGGGGCAACCCCATATAGTTTAGTATGCATAATGGAAGAAGTCCTCGCAATTGAAATGAAGATCAGATCGCTATGAGTTGCACTAGAAGCAGAGTTGCCAGAAACAGAATGGGTTCGATCTAGGTACGAACAGCTAAACCAAGTAGACGAAGCTCAACTCAAGCCACTTGACCATCTTTGGATGTATCAACAGAGAATGGTTAGGGCCTATGGGAAAAGGGTGAAGCATCTCAGGCGACTGCTGAAACCCAACAATTTGGTATTGACACAGCTCCGTCAAGTCCACACTGATGCTTGTGGAAAATTCAGACCAGATTGGGAGGGCCCCTTTCTGGTCTAACAAGTGCTATCAAAGGGAGGAGTGAAGCTTACTAACCTAGACGGCAACGAGTTAGCCTCCCCCGTCAACTAGGATCGCTTGAAACATTATGTAATATAAAATAAAAAAGAAAAGAAAACTAGAAAATCGGCTAAGTCGAAAATCCCTCGGGGCGGCTTAGGCAAAAGTGAGGCAAGTGAGTGAAGTGGAAAACTGAAAAGGATGCTTCACGTCAAGAGATAAGTCGGTATGACATGTAAATTTTTGTATCGCTTAAGCATTCAGATCAATTTCATCGATGAAGTGTTTTGGTGCTTAAAACATTATCTAATTGCCACAATGAATACATTTGAAGCATTTTGAAATAGCCATACACTTAAACTTGCATTAAAAGCTTTCAAATACAAGTGTCACATCATAACTTATATCTTTCCATGTATCATTATTCCAACATCTAATTTTCTCAGAAACAATACCACTAAGCCGAAAACCCCTCGTGACGGTTAAAAAAACAAATATACAAAAATATTATGGAAAAAAAAGAAGAAAAAAAAACATAAAAACGAAAACAAACCCTAGATGAAAACCCAAAAAAGGCGGCTGGGAAAAAGGATTAGCAAGGCTCGCATCAGATTCTGAAGTCAAACAGACGATTCAAAAGATAACTCGGAGAGTCCCAAAACACTGGCCAGGCCCTAAACCTTGCACACTGGAACCTTGATTCAAATATCAAGACACAATGAGTTGTCCGGCCACGTAAAAATCAAGAAGGACAAATGCTAGACAAACTATACATGCATGCATTCTAAGCACTTACCCATAACACGCGTCATGCATCACGTATAGATTATGTGTCATTTTTATCATCGATCAAAGTGGAAAAAATTTTTGTTTCAAAATTATCAATCAAGTGATAAAAACATCACCACTTCACATTACTCCCGTACACCTTACATCCTACAGCATCACTGTATCAATGTTTACACGAAGGACGAGTCTAAAGGGGTATAACCTCTTTATCCTACGAACTACGACGCCTTCAAGAAGACCTCACAATCGTAAGGCCAAAGAATTTGAATAATCCATATACAGGGGATACCTCTGGATTCAACATGACTTACATTGAAACTGTTACGTGATTAGGGTAATCTGCGTCGAAGCACCTCTAAGACTTCTGAAGGACTCCCCAGTGGATCAAACCTCGATGACTCACCCTTTAGGTAAGTATTTCCCACACTCGCTATCGTATTCCTGTACTCAGCCAATAAATAC
>CAOJCR013540580.1:0-16360 GCA_948330485.1 Euphorbia neoarborescens | reverse complement strand
TGTATGGAAAATAACCACCTTAACCACCTTTGTCGCCATCGCGACCTGTAGGTGTCGCGATCGCGACGACCTTCTGGAACTCAAAGCCCATTTTCTGCTTCTCTCGCAATCGTGACATGATTTCCCTTCCTCGCGATGACCTCTGATATTTTCACTTTAGCAGCTGTCGCGATCGCGAATTAGGTCTATCGCGATCGCGACAAGCTTTCTTGCCTTATTCCTTGCTTTGATTGCTTGAAATCCCTCCTTAGCTTTTGTATATTGTATCCATGTCAAACACCCTGCATAAATAAGCATTTCTACACAAGAAAACCACTAAATCCCCTATTTATGCCTAAAAATGCACTAATATTTATGCTAAATAGGTGTACTTTGTACAACCTATCACACTTCATATTGGAGTTACCTATTAACTATCAAATAATTGGAAAGATAATACCTACATCAAGAAATTTAATGACTTTGGATTTTTCCACCTCTTTCTTATTGGGGTTAAGATGATATTGTGGTTGTACATATGGCTTAACTTCTTCTTGCAGGAAAATTCTGTATGTGTAGAGTGTGGGGCTTACTCCCGTAATGTCATGGTTAGTCCATCCAAATTCTCCCTTATGATTCCTTAGCACTTTTAAAAGTTCCTCCTCTTGTATATCTATCAAAGAAGCAGAGATAACAACTGGTTAGTAATTAGGAGGTTGGAAAAATACATATTTTAAGTGCGATGGTAAAGTTTTAAGCCCTAGAGTTGGAGGTTCCTTCAATGATTATTTTGGTTTTGTGTTGACTTCACCATTAAGCTACTCAAACCTTTTTACCCCTGAACGTACTTCTTGAGATGACTCTTTATCCTTTAATTCATCATTTGCATTCGAAGTATCTTCCTCATATAAACCCTTTGAAGAAGCTTCCTCCATTTCCCTACATAATACTTCCTCGACACATGCATCAATAGGAAAAATAAAGTCTATGAAATTAATATTTCCAATATTTGTATGATACTTTATAGAATTATGAACATTGAACTCTACCTCTTCATCTTGTAACTGAAGAATTAATTTACCGTACTGAATATCAATAAGTGTTCTCAAGGTTACAAGGAATGGCCTTCCTAAAAGAATTAGGACTAAGTTGTCTTGTTCCAAATCAAGTACCATGAAATTCGAAGGGAAGATAAACTTATCCATATTGCTGATACATCCTAAATCCCTTCTTGAGTTCATGTAATCGATCTATCCACACATTGGAGTGTCATATTAGTGGGTTTTGGGTCCCCCAAACCCAGTTTCCTGAAAATAGATAAAGGTTTAAGATTAATACTTACACCTAAATCACACAATGCTTTTTTAATATAAAGATTCCCTATTTGATAAGGTATAGTGGAACTCCCTTTGTCTTTCATTTTTTGTGGAAGTTTGCTGGTGATGACGGCAGGATATTCTTCTGTTAAAGCAACTACCTCAATCTCTCCTAACACGCTTCTTCATGTAAGAATTTCCTCAAAATGATTTACATAAGTTGGCATCTCTTGAGTGCCTCTACCAAAGGAATATTAAATTCTAGGTTTTTTAAAAACATCCAAAATTTAGAATACTTTTGATCAAGTTTCTATTCTTTTATCCATTGAGGATGGGTAGCTTAGGCATGTAAGTCTTAACTTGATCATATGTTGTCTCTTTAATTTGTAAAGGAGAGATGGGTTTAGAATTTAGAGCAAAGGTGCTTACCTCCTTCGACTCTTACTTAGATTTTTTAATGTGAAAGTTATGTTCTTATCTCCTACCATTTGTTCTACCTCTCTTCTAGATCTCAAAGTTATTACTTGAGCTGATTCTCTTATATTGTTTAACTGAGCAATTTGACCCCTAACTCTTTTCAATACGTTTCTATTTCAACAAGCCTTGATGAAATATCTTTTAATAAACAAAACACAACATTATCTTGCGTTTCAATTTATTATAGAGTTGGGTTGCTTTAGTCCTAAAAAGTTTGCAAGTTAGGTCTCAACATGTTGTTATTAATTCTATAAAATGAGCTTGGTTGTTAATGCCTATTTCTGAAATTAGAGTTGTAATCATGAAAGTTAGAATCGTTGTATGTGAATTGATCTTCCATATAACTTATACTCTACAATATTTGGGCAAATGGAATATCCGTGTTGAATTCCTGGCTTGGATAATCACCACCAGATCTTACACACATTACCGATTTATGGTGCACGTTTAGGTTTATTTGGTTCTCAACAATTCTAACTTTTTGTTATTCTCCACCATTGAGGGATCTCATCATCCTGATTCCTTGGCATAATGTACATGCCTTGATGGGTCTTTCAGTTTCCACAATTCGCTCTTTCTATCCAACTCTTGTATATGATCTTTCGCCTTTTTATTCGTCTTCCTAAAAAATATCTCCACATACAGAAACGTCCACTCTAGCATGGTTAGATGGAGTTAAACCATGATAAAATGTACTTAGCAAATTAAACTTAGGTATGCTATTGTGAGGAAAATGACTAATCTTCCTTTGAAATATTTGCCATACCTCTTTGACTGTTTCCATCCCAAATTGTTGAAATCTAATAATTTCATTGTGTATAGACATAGTTTTGGATGGTGGGCAATAATAGTCAAAAAATTACTTTTCCATGTCATCCCATAACATCATGGATCTAGCTGTTAATGATTTAAACCATTCCACTGCTCCTATCAAAGAAAAAAGAAATAATTTAAGGCAAATCATGTCTTCGGGTACCCCATTAATTCGTGTGGTGTTTGACAACATGAGGAAATTACCAAGGTGATCGTTTTGATTCTTGCTTATCTCTCGACTGAATTGACCACTTTGTTGAATCAAATGTATCATTTTTTACTTGATTTGAAAGTTGTTTATAGTTGTGGCAGGTAATACCACACCTACTCTATTTCTTGGTCAGTGTGGTGATATGAGGTTAACCATGCTTTATTTCTCTTGAGCCATTGGTGTTGATGGTTCTTCTTTTACATTTGTAATTCTATAAATATTTCTCAAACAATGAATCTTTCAAAAAAATTGTTCGATTTCCAAATTAAGTGGAGTAATTGGCTCCCCGCTAGATCGAGCGTGTATGAGTAAGAAAGTATTTTAGAACATAAAATAAAAATTTAAAGTAAACAAAACAATAAAGGAAATATATCAAAAATTATATCACAAAAGCTTACATCAATGATTTAACCATTGGTTCGAAGTTGTAGGGAATTTAATCGATGGCAACGGTGCCAGATACTTAACATGCATTTTCCCGAGCCGTGTGCTCGGAACGGTGCTATAAGGGATAGTGTACCCAATCAATGTCTGGTGATAAACTTAGTTAATTTCAGGTGTTAATCCATAAGATTTGCATCGCAACCAAAAGTTTACTCAACTTCCTAGTTGTTTAAGCAAATATCTAAATGATACAGGCATATCTATAACCATTTTTAAGCATGAAAATGGAAATGATAATTTTAATCAAACTACAGCTTACTATTACTTAAAAAACAAGCAAATGAGATGTGCAAGAATAACCTTGAATGTATTTTGAACTTAAAACTTATAAGTCCTCTAACTCTTTTATCTGTTTTTATGCGTAACTTAGTTCCAGGGTAAAAACTAAAGGCCCATAACTTCGGGGTTGTCAAGCCCTATAATTTCCAGATCGTAACTCCTAATCAATACCAACTTATATGAACACAACATTTTAAGTCCTTATCAAGCATAAACAAAACATGATCAGATTGCACAAACATAAAACACACTTTAAAGAGTAAAGGAAAAATTGTGATTCGTTAAAAAAAATAAAGAACATAAAAATGGATTACAATAATTCTCAACTCAGTTGTGATTCAAGAAAATTTACCAAATAAGAAAGAAAATAAATAAACTCTTTTTATTTAGGAAACCAAACTTTAGCAGTTGCTTTTGAATAAGGTGTAAAAGTTTTGTCTTACTTTACTCTTAAAGTCTTAAGAACAATCTTAAGAATCCTAATAGAAAAATAATATAGAGAAATGAAATATGGAAAGCTATATCAAATTCTAGATAAAAATAAAGTGAGATATGAATATCTTGTTTATGGAGTTTAGAAGAAAATTCAAACTCAAATTTATTGTAACAACTTCCTTAAAAATCCTTGGAAACCTATGAAATCTTAATCATTTGTAATTGTAGTAGTTAAAGGCAGAGTCTTCAAAAAACAAGAGGTGACAGGTCGTACCCTTGTGTGGCATAATATGTCCTCTTGATTATTCTAGCGTGTTTGACTCGCGCACTGTGACATGCCAATGTGCTGGCCTCCTAGAACTTTTCCTTATTTGTGCAATCTTCTTGATATGTCATGCCCTTACTACTAAGTCGTGTTTGACTTGTGTGGATGGTATGCCCAACTCATGCTCAATGACACAAATTCATGTCACTTCTAGAACTTTAACATCTAAAGTGGAATTATGACACATCGTGCTCAGTTTGTAAGATGTCGCACCTATGCTTGAATAACTCACCAATGCTTCTATTCTTATGTCATACCCTATATATTTGTCCCGTAAGTCAATGTCTGACAAAAATAGTAAGAACATTAGTATTTTAATTGTTTTAAGAAAAAAAATTTTTACTTAGATTTTTTTAAATGCATGAAAAATAAGGAAAATTGCATAAGACATAGCAATCACATAAAGTACAAAAATTAAGGAAAAACTACGAAATATGAACTAATTAGTCAAGAAAACCCCTTATTTCTTTGGAAAAGTATCCTAAGAATAGGTGTAGAGTATTCTCCTATCATAAACAAAGAGGAATTTACAGTGCATAAAGTAATTCCTGAGACCACTTAATCCCTTTTCCTTTATTTCTTTAAGTTTTAGTTGATATGTGGCTACATTTGTATGCTCCGCTTTTCTATATTTTTATCTGTTTCTACATATTAGGACCGTATGGCTAAAAGTAAAAACTTCTTGGCTATAGGTTATATCTTAACGGATATAATCAATAGCTGAGCTAGCGATTGATGATAACAATATAGGTTTAATGTGTTCAAAAGTAATAGACTCTAATACCTATAACATGTGGCAAACTATAGCTACAAGGCTATAACAATACATGTTCCAGTATAAAATATAGTCGTGTAGCCATAGTTTCATCCAGTGATTCAAACCATACCAAACCTAAATGTATATTGATTCTACCTAAAGCAATACTACGGATTTATCCATATCCCCCTGAATATGCTGTGTTAGAGTTATGAGGGTGGGAATTTTCGATTCACATTCTACTTGACATCTTTATTGTGTGTTTATTATTTCGAGTTTAACATAACTGCATACATGATTATGTTTAGGCCTTATGCCAATTTTATTGACATTCATCATATTTGACACACAAAAATATCCATTCATCAACCTAACTATATAAATAAGATTGTTATAGTACATTTCACATGTCATGCTAACTAATTGTTTTATGCAGTTGTACAACATTTTGTAGACAAGTTTAGCATAATGATGCATCACAAAAATCTTTTTAAACACATCTTATGTACCATTTATGTGAGTGTCATTGCACTAACCCTCCTTCATTATAGCCATATACATAGTTCTTATATGCCATAACATCCATCATCTGAATGTCACTGCATTAACCTTTTTTATTGCATCCATGCATAAATTTCGTATGTTACATCATATGACATCACATTCATAATGGCTATAGAACAATCAGTCTCTTAATTGTCCAAAATATCTCATTTGGGGACTATACACATTTTAGATTTCAAATTGCATCTTTTAGGAACCAAACATATTCCATGTTTTAAACTGAATTTCTAGGGAACATATCTTTCGAAAACTAAAACCATCCCATATTTAAACCAAATTTTTGGGGAACTAAACCCACCTTACATGTCTCGTATCATTTGGTAACTAAACCAATTTCATGTTTAAAGTTAAATTCATCTGGGGGACTGAACCCATTTTGTGTTTTGAATTGAACCTTTGGGAATTGAACCCATTCTAGTTTTCGAATTGAACTTTTAGGCATTGAAGCCTTCCCGTGTTTCAAATTTAGTTTTTGGGGAACTAAACCCATATCTCATTTCATGCATCCTTTTTGGGAAACTAAACCCATTTTGCACATTCAATTGTTTTTTTGGGACGAAACGCATTCCTAGTTTCGTATTTCATCCCTGGGGACTAAACATATTTCTAATTTCAAATCATATTTTTAGGAACTAAATCTAGCTCACATTTTTAATCCCTCTTTGGAAATTGAACCCATTTTCTAACTGCACCTTTAGGATTGAACCCAATTCAAGTTGTATTTTTAGAAATTGAACCTAGCTCACAAATTGAATTACATTTTTTGGAACTGAACCCAACTCATATTTTTTCATTGCAATTTTTGGAACTGAACCAATTTCACATACCATTCTTCGTATATAACCCACTTCATATTTCACTTTAGGGAGTGAAATCGATAATGTTTTAAGCGAGAGTGACTCGGAGCACCTTATCGAGGTATTATCTCACCCACTTTACATTTCACTTTAGGGAGTGAAATCAAATGTTTTAAGTAAGAGTGACTTAGAGCACCTTATCGAGGTATTATCTTACCCACTTAACACTTCACTTTGGGGAGTGAAATTGATAATGTTTTAAGTAAGAGTGACTCGAAACGCCTTATCGAGGTATTATCTCATACATGCTTTTGATAGAGCCTAGTTCCATCCCAGGCTTGGGACTAGAGATCCTAGCATCACATTAGATGTTGCCTATGGATAATATACTAGCTGAGTATGCTGTCACACTAAATGGGCTTTGAAACCCCAAGTACCATGTCATATTTATGTTAGCCGTATATTGGTTTTATTAGGTATCAATGTAAATCCACATATCAAGGTAGGCATTTGATAACAAATATGGGATTTAGAGATGTCGATTATAAGTCTAACTATATCAACTCCATCCTAAATCTAAAACCAAATATCACTGATGTAAGTCCCCTTGAAGTGGCCCAAGCTTTGGCAGTACAGTCTCAAATACCAAGAGTACCAATCCCTATTGTGATAAATGAAGAGCCGATATAGGTATAAAGAACTAGCGGGGTTGCAAGGCCAGGAAAGCCTGTGAACTAGGAAGAATATGATGATGATGAGTATATCCCATCTAAAGGGGAGTCTCTAGTATATAAGAAGAGGTGAATGATCCACTACAAAAATAGAATAAGAAATTGGAGAATGTTATAAGCACCATGATGAAAAGGTTCGATCTGGAGGAGTCATATTTTGTTGAGCCTAATCAATTTATGGTTGGAAGTGTTGAACAATTTCCTAACGGGTTTTCTATGCTAAGGTTTCCACCCTTCGATTGCAAAGGGTCACCAATATACCATATAAATCTGAGTGATACAATTTTATCTATTGCTGGGTTAATAATGAATCAAATCAGCCATCTCTTTCTAACCACCATGGAAGGGAGTGTTTTTAATTGGTACAATTCTCTTCCCATTCATATTATGTGGTATTAGAAGTAGCAAGCTACCGAATTTGTAGAATTCTACGTATATAATGTAGAAAAGAAGACAATGTTGGAAGATTTAGAGACCATCAGGTAAAAGTCAAATGAATCATTTTAGAGGTACAACTAAAGGTGGTGTGATACTATGAATAGCATGATTATGAAGCCACAGAAGGTTGAATTGATTGTTAAATTGGTAGATGGCAGCTTGGTTGTCTAACTCAAGGAAATGAAGTAATAAACGTTCTACAATTATGTGGATGTCTTGAGATGGGAAATAAGTTCATCCAATTTTCCAACCAAGACCCAAAACGAAAGGAGGATTAATCCATGGGCTACATCTCTGAACAAGTTGTTTATCAAGTGTAGCAGTGTTGTGCATCAAACAATAGAATGTGAACGCCTCTGTAATTCCATTTAGAGATTAGTAAAGGAGGGGATGAGTAAAGAACCTCCAATGGCAAAACCAAGCACACAAGAGAAATCTTTACCCCAATTTTAGAGGAGAGTAAATATTGTGCAATCTAACATTTTGACCAGTTATATTTTTGCTCAAATCATGAAGGCCAATTCAGATATGAGGTCAGTAACTATTGAGAAAGACACTTACAAGATTTCAAGCTAAAGGAAGTTGGATCGTCTCAAGAAACTAAGGCAGCATTAGTGTCGATTATGAAGTGGCATGACTTCGATTCTGAGGACAAGTATAAGGAAACCCGCAAGCACCCAATAGCTATAAAGAAGGAAGTATATCTCAGTAAAACTAACTAAGAGGTTCAAGTAGTGACTTGTAGTGGTCGGGTGATACCAACTCAGGACTCAAAAGGGGGGCCTTCTTCTTTATATATGCATAAAAATATGGTACTTAGTAGCACAATTTCTATCCTGATTATATCGATAGAGGAGAAAGATGAACTGGTCAGACAAATCAAGAAGATACATACTAAAGTAAGTATCTGGTAGCTATTGATGGAAAGTCAGAGGCACAAGATGGTCTTAGTGAAGAAATTAATAGAGTTTTATTCAGTTTTTGTGTCTTCTCCTGAGGATGTCTATGCAATAGTTGGTAATGCTACAACAGCTAGTGTAAGGACCACAGTATCAGAGAAAACCAAACTGGTGATCCAATTCAGTGATGTCAATCTACCAGTTGAGGGGCACAAATACAATAGAGAACTTTTCCAAATAGTGAAGATACTAGAGAGAGTAATGCCTTGTTTGATGGTAGATGACAGATCAAGCTTTAACATATGCCCATTAAAAGTACTACCATTTTAGGATTGACTGAAGAAGTTGTGTAAAAAATCCAAATGATCATACAGGCCTACAACGATAGCAAGAGATTAGTAATTAGCATTTTTAAGAATAAGGTGGGTGTAGGACAATTGAGATCAGTTGTCAAATTCACAATCATCGATTTATCAATCACTTTTTAACTATTATTGGGATAATCCTGATTCTATGATCTGAAAGGGTTACGTTCCACAGTGTATGAAAAGGTTAAGATATGGATCAATGGTAGGATTGTGACTCTTTACACTAAGGAAACCTCAGTGGTAGCTGTAGTGGGGGATGTGGAAATACCCACCAATGGCTTCCAAGTAGCTAATATCATAGTACCTAAAAATGGAACGTAAAGGTCGAAGCCCCATGCCAGATTGGATTAATCGTTATATGGTGAAGAGTAATTTTGTTCATGGTAAAGGACTTGGAAAGGACTTATAATATGTCCGTTCATTTGATATTAATGTGGGAAAGATAGGTTCAAAAGGATAGGGTTATACAAGAACTAATACGAAGCAGAAAGGACCTGCAAGATTCCCTAATTTTTTCGTTAGAGCTACTAAAAATGCATACCAAGTTGAGCCAGGGCAATGGATATTGATTTGGGGCTCTTTGAAGATAAAGCCCATGAAATCATGCTATTATTGAACCCTTAAATAGTGATTCAAGACATAGTTCATCAACAACCACCTCAATCTTGAAAGCCTAGCCTTTATATGTATTTTGACTCCATAGTCCGTGATTAGCTATATAAAGAAAGGAAAGAGAAGTAGATATTTTTGAACTTAGTAAATCGTATTTTAAACATTAACATTTTGTTACCGAGACAGGGTCATACCATAGATTCCTTGGTTCGTTACCTGATCAAGCTAAAATCCTACCTTGATCAGTGAAGGCCCCCAGCTCAAAGCAATTGATATCCTATAGGACTAGTGGATGCAGTATATAGTACTTGAAAGCCCAGATCTACAAAAGGTCAAAATCTAGAAGAAAGCTGAGTATTAAGAAAATAACCTAAATAAATACAAAAGGATTTTGATAAATTGGAGGTTGGGGTACTCCAAAATAAAGAGCCAAGGAACCTTCAGCTCCTTCAATAGACCATGTGCATATAAATCGAGGTCATAATATGTTTGGCATGAGATCACCATAACCTAGTTCTTTTCCCTAACCTCAGAGAGAACCTCAAATTAAGAAGAGAAACTAGATCAACATCATAGCCATTAGTGAGGAAGAAAATTATGGAGACAAATGCCAATAGGATGGTGCTGTAATTCTGCTCTACGTCTCTATCTATATGCACTATCCAAAAATGCTGAAGTTCCATTCATAGTATCCAACCTCCTATGGGCCTCACTTTGATTAACCTCTCTATCTACGCAATCTCAAGTTCATTCAAGGTTAAAGTCCTTAATTGGGTATTAAAATGGAAAATGAACCCAATGAAAGGCAACCCTATCATAACAATAACATCAAAGAGGCGTATGGTAAGCTCGCCCATTTGAAGATGTAATGTGTGTGTAACATTGCTCCACCTCTCTACTAAAGAATTCAGTGCCCTAGATATAGTCTTAGGCACTCTAGACATCATCAAAAGAAGCTAATTCTAAAAAACTCAAAGACCCAACCAGGTCCCGGACACAATTAGAAAGGGAAACAAACCATATAGTTGCCTCAAATATGGAGCCACAGGTAGAAATAAAAACATCCTTCAAGAACATAAAATTCCAGGTAAGTATTAAAGTCCTTAAACAAAATATAATGCATAAAAAAAAAAAACTCATACCTTGGGGTGTTTTTGTCCTATTTTAAATTTTTGTAGTAGCTCGGACCGTTAGTAACCCTCTTATATTAAATTCACCAAGTTAACTTATGATTTGGTAGCTTATTCAAGGTTGTTTTCTGGTCTTGGGTTCGATATCTTTTTCAAAGTTAATTTATTTGTTATAATTCCTTGAGGATGCTTACGTTGGTTTTAAATTGCACGTACAGAAGACACTGAGCGACTATTAATTTTGTTAAGGGTGGGCATAATAAAGCTACATGGAGATACTTATAGTGATACAGTAATAATAGCTACAGTCGAATTCCAAGGTTTTAAACTTTTCCATGGATGTAAATTTAGTCG
The DNA here is from genome assembly GCA_948330485.1 of Euphorbia neoarborescens. Lineage (NCBI taxonomy): Eukaryota > Viridiplantae > Streptophyta > Magnoliopsida > Malpighiales > Euphorbiaceae > Euphorbia > Euphorbia neoarborescens. Next base: position 5,431 of record CAOJCR013540580.1, on the reverse strand, counting down.
ACAGCTATATATTATAATCATACGGATATATTTATAGTCGTGGTACATTTCCTTTACATCGGGTTTAAATTATTCACTAGCATATAAATTACCTATACGGCCATAAATTTCGTCGCACATATATTTTATAATTGTGCTAGAGGTTGAGGGTAGCAGTGGGTCACCCTAACTATTAGGCTGATAACCATGATGTAGATAACTTTAGCTGCTTTGCTATACCCTATAGCCGTACGACTGTAATTTGTATTACTATAGTAGTAAAAATTTTCAAATGGCAGGCAATGTAGGCCTATCTACTATAGTGTTTCTACTCCTCAAGATTTGAAGGCGCCCCTGACATATTTCTGTCTTTATTTTGGCCTAAAAAAGCATCTAAGTTCGAATTCAGTTATAACCAAAAGTTTTTTTTCAAGAAATCCTCAAAAATTCTTTAAAATTGTTTAAAATTGTAGAATCAAAGTACTTACTTATTTCGAAGAAAATGCTCCTTGGACAGTATCGAATTATTGGAATTTAATCACACCGGAGGATGAGATACTTGGTTTCTTGCTAGAGATAAAATTCGGTGAAAATCGAGATAGAATCAATTTATTCCAATGAAGTTCTTAGCTAAGTATCACTCAAATTTGGTTTCTTGTTACATTTTTGGTATTTATTCAACGTTTTGTAGAATTTTAATTAAAAAATGGGGTTTGGATTTTAGAATTTATCACCAAAAAGAAAGGAAGAAACGATGAAAAGTGATTCTAGAAACCTAATTTATAAGTATAGTTGCACGACTATAGTTAACTATGAAGTGCCATTTTAGACTTAATGGTCATTAATATCTTTACGAATAAACAAGAATATCCATTTGTATACTTGAATTCGTTCAGCTATAATAAATCAGGATTGATCAAATTTTTTTATACAACTTGATCTTCTGATCTATAGAAAGGGATTTTTATCTTTATTTTGAAGGGGTATGGTAAAACATGACCATTCAACACAGGTGGTGAATTATACAGTACAGGGAAAATTTGACAAGCATATACCGTTAGGATTAAATCGGTCTTGTCATCTCTCGCTTCCATAGCTTTTATCACCAATCAAAGGGGCAAAAATTTTTGTTTCTAAAAATGTCAATCGAGTGATAAAAACATACCTAATATCTCTAATGGATTCTCAATTACCAAAGGGGCCAAATAGTTTTTCCTTAGAGTTATTAGGCATCAAACCTAGTCTATATATGTATGTTTTGGCTCAAACCCCAAACATTTTGAAAACTATTTGGGTCAATAGATTTCCAAGATTCTTTCATTTTTCATGAGATCCAAATACATAATAAGGTTATATATCAATTCATCTAAGGATATATAGAAATCCTGATGCAATAAATTCTTCCCAGGAGTCGATTCCCTACATAAATTCTACAAAACTTGGGTAAAAATTGTTTCCAAGATTCCTTTATTTTCACAAGCTGGTAAAGTATAGTGGGATCGTAGCTCAGTCTGTCTAAGATATAATTCCTTGACGCCATCAGCTTCTCCCTGGTTATCATATTCTAATACAAATTCGATATATCACTTCACATTTTTTCATGCTTTTATCATTAATCAATCGGGAAAAAAAATCCAAACTAGTCGATTAAGTGATAAAAGCATCACATCACTATAATCATTTTTACTACAAATGCGAGTCTATGGGTGAAAATCCTACAATATTCTTGATGAATTTTAGCCAACTTTTCTCCTAAAAAACTCTACATTTTCAAGAGATTTTAGATTCAAATGGTAGATGGATTCAGAAAGTTCATACCCAAGCACACCTCTATATCCATGGTGATTCACATCAAAGCTACCTCGAATTAAAGAAGATGATGTCTGAATAATTCCTAAATCATGAAGAGATGCATGTCAAAGTTGGTGCAGAGTTTATAGAATTCACCTTTAGACAAATATGAAGTTTCCCAATAGATCAAGCCTCAACGACAGGTGTTAAGGTAAGTACCCCTCACTCTCTCCCCCATGTTCCTGTATTTAGCAACTGAATTTAGTTACATGAGGCGATCTCTTAGAACATAAGATTTTTCTGGGTCTACTATGAATTAGCTAATGCTGACTTATTATGGTAAATGTGTAATTTTTCTAGTTTGACTAAGTGAGAAGTCTAAGGAATGGGAAATCTATAAAGGGTCTCCTAAGTTCGATTTAAATAATCAAATATTAAAACATCAAAAGTCAACAACCAAATATAGTTTATATATGTGCAGCTATCGTTTATAGTTGTGCATATATACTTTCTAAAATAGTTTTGTTTCTACACGAAAGTAACTATAGCCATATGGATATAATTATATCCGTACGATTATGAAACATGGATATAATAAAAAATTAAAGACTGAATAAGATTTTTATGGAAAGAATTATGTCCTAATCATGACTCTTTTCTTAAGGTATAAAAGTATTTTTTTTCTGTAACCTAAAAGGAAGGAGGGTATTTAAAAAATGAAAAAAAAATAGAGAACGGATAGACAAAAAGGAGACTATGCAAACGCAATTTGGATTCTAACAGTCACTATAAGGTTGATCTTCAATCAGTAAGATCAGTCTGCACTTGGTTGTGAATCTATAAGTTTAATCAGTATGATCAGTCTAATTTTGGAGATCAAACAAAATTTTCTTCTTTCAAACTTGTGAAATAAAACTGAGAGGAATTCATTGCGCATAAGGTTATTCTTACCATTTAATCCCTTTTACTTTATTTCTTTCAGTTTTGGTTAATTTGTTGATGTTTTCGTATACTTTGCTTTTTTGAATTTTCATTTATTTCTACATATTAAGGCCTCACGATTAAGTAAAAAATGCTAGACTATAAGTTATATCTACACGGATATAATCTATAGTTAGTCTAGTGATTGACGAGAACCATATAGTTTTAATAGGTTCAAATGAAATGGGCTTTGACACCTATAACACGTGGCGAACTATAGTTACACGGTTATAACAATACCTATTTGGGTATAAAATATAACCACCAACCATTGTTTGAATGAGTCATATTTGGACCGAATTGTATACTGATTCTACCTAAAACAATACCACAGATTTGTACATATCCACCCGGATATTGATTAAAGCTGCACCGATTGCCTTAATAGAATAGTAAATTCGTAGAGGTGATATTCTATTTAGGCAATAAAATAGTCGTGCGGCTATACAATATTACCATGGAACTTAAAGAATAGTCGTACGATTATTCACTACCTAATAGAATGTTATACTTGCATTTTTTATGTGTTATGGCTTACATTTATTTTTCTGTAAATACACATGTATGTTAGAAAATCGAGCCAAGTAGTAGGGTTCAATCTGCTAAACAAGTTTAAGGAAGGAAACTCTGTGTTTCTGGATACTTAACCCACTTCTATATATATGAAAATAATTAAAACACAAGCTAAATGTTTTAAAGATAACATGATTTTCTAGTCCCATCATTTCATTTACAAAACTGATTTCTAGGTCTAGTAAGGGCTAACCTTTCGTGTTTACCCAACTATCACCTATATGAATTCCCTAACCTATCTAATCTATCCTATTCTATTACATATCAATTTCATATGTCCTACTTAAGTCCTTGGTGTCGTATATGTGCTAATCTGTATGGATCCGGGATAGTCGAATAGGGTAGATGAATGGTTAGGTTTATTTATCTTTTTTTATTACAACTATTTATATTCTTATATAAACTAGAAGGTTGTACCCTATTGCCCTATTTTAATCATATATATCCCCTTAGTGTAGGCTGTATGAATGGTTGTAAATGTGTGTTTAATCCTCAGTATTTATTTATCCTCTTTAATGCATGTATGGTAGCTAATAAAATTAAGAAGAGAAAATACAGTAATTATGCCACGTTTACCTTTTGTTAAAATTGCCAATTTCAACTTAAAGAAAGGGATGAATAAGTTATCATCCATATTCGAATCTCTGGTAAATGGTGTTGAATTCATACTCAGCTTTTTTGAGTAACAACAGGATTAAATTCCTAGTGGAGCTTAAAACAGGCTAACGACTCTAGTAAATATTTTTAAAGGTTCATGTGTGATCCTCTAAAAACTTGATTTCTAAAAATTCAGTCAGCAAAGATGAAAAAACCCCTATCCGCATTCACTTGCATTCAGGTCTGATTCAAAATGGACCTATTAAACCCATCTTGGGCCTTTTAACTCTTTCTTGGACTCACAAATCCCATTTAAGAGAAAGTAAAAAGGGAATCCTAAGGTCGCTTATGCTTCCACTAGTTAGGCAAGTGTGAATTGGGCTTTAGCTTAATAAGGCCTATTTGATGTCACTCATTGTTAACATGATAATGCTTTTAACTTGTGTGTCGATACGACATCCATTTGTCCATACTAGGGGCATGAAATCCATTCCTATATGATTATCCTATATCCTACATTCTTATACACCATGTCATTTTAGTTTGTATGACATTCATTATTACATCTAAATTGCATGTCGAGCCTATACAACTCTCAACCTTACTACCTTTCTCATTTATGCCTACATCACATTATCACCATTAAGCTAGTAGGAATTGCATTTCTATCTATAATTATTTGAATTTTATGTAATATAGAGACAGAGCTATATATAGTTTCCTTGCACCTTGTGTGTTGGCATTCATTCATCTTGCAGTATGTTAAGACAACCTGACATTCTATATTAGTTTATGCCATCTGGTGTGTCAATAAGGCCTAACATTCTACTGTCAGAGATTGTGCCCAAAGCCAATGTTGGATTATGTAAACAATCTTCTAAATCTTTAATAAAGATTATTCATTATCATATTTGTTTGTATATTAGTATTTATGATAATCAATCCATGAATGAATTTTGTCATTCTAAATGTCCCTAGTCGATTGTTATTATGGGAATAATAACAAACCAAGACTAGTATGAGTGATAATGGATATTCATAAGATGAATATAGTGTATGGAGATACAGATTATACTCACGGGTAATGTGTTAGAGAACATGTTATTGGAGACCCAATATGAGATCAAGTTCATGGTTCAATATGTCACAACTGATCTCTTTATAGGTGTGTCATCAGCTGATTTCTTAGACCTGAGGTCACCATGGATTCCGACGTGGATCATAGTGTGTTTTGATGCAGTCAAACGCTACTTTTAATCGAGTAGTTATAAAGGCTGTAATCAGACACAATATGGTCCATGTTGAGGGATGTGAGTGACAGATGTGGAATTTTGTCCCTCTGCTTATGGGAGAGCAATATCATTGGGTCTCTCGATGAGTGAGACTATAAAATGCATGGCCGTGCTCAAATAATTGAAAAGGTATCAATTGATTTGTCTAAGCAGTCTACTCGGAGATCGTGAAAGCATATGATTAATCTATATAAGGTTGACATTGAGTACCATGCCTT